>JARKIC010001791.1:0-95344 GCA_029378375.1 Mycena olivaceomarginata | reverse complement strand
AATGTCGTAGAAATTGAGGAACCCAAGGAAGCTTTGTACGTCTTTAACGTTCCTTGGGGTTGCCCATTGTCAAACACCCTCGACTTTTATGGGGTCCATCCGAATTTTCCCATCCCCGACGATGACTCCCAGATATTCAACCTCTCTCTGTTCGAACTCGCATTTCTCAGGTTTCAGGAACAACTCGTTTTCCTGGAGAATCCGCAAAACCTCCCTAACTGTGGAGCGATGTTCTCCCAGGTGTTCCGAGTGGATGAGAATATCGTCCAGGTAGACAATAACCCGTCCTTCCGCTATAAGGTCTGCAAAGATGTTGTTCATCATGGATTGAAAGGTGGCCGGCGAGTTTGTAAGACCGAAGACATAACCAGTGGTTCCCACAACCCTTGGTTTGTGACGAACACGGCTTTCTCTTCGTCTCCTTCCTTAATCCGAATATTGTTGTATCCCCATCAAACATCCAATTTAGTGAACCAGGTTGCCTTACGGAGCATGTGCATGATCTCCGAGATGAGCGGAAGGGGGTATTGGTTCTTGATGGTAAGAGAGTTCAACTTCCGATAGTCCTGAACAAGTCGTAGCTTCCCATCCTTCTTCTTCACAAAGAAGAAGGGAGAAGCCCAGGGTGATTTCAAGGGGCGAATACGTCCGGTTTCCACATGTTCCTTGATAAACGTGTCCAGCTCTACCTGTTGCGGGACCGACAAGGGGATGCTTCACACCTTCACGGGTTCTGCGCCGGGTTTCAGCTCTATTGTGTGGTCCCATTTCCGTCGCTTGGGTAGTTTGTCGAAATCCTTTTTCTCAAAGACCCCTCGAAATTCCTCCAGATAATGAGCGGGGACGCTTTCTTCCAGCGTCTTTGCCCCCTTGGCTTCATGAGCCGCGGCTGCCAGTTTAGTAGCCACGCTACCCATAGCGCGGAGGTGTTCGGCATCCCGTGCATCCAATAAGTCCTCGGGATACATCTTTGTGACAAAGATGCAGTCCCCCTCTTCCACGTCGGCATTATCCTCTTCCTCCCATTCTTCCCATAAGCGAGCTCGTTTGCAAACGGCAGGACACCTGGAGAAACGAATGGTCTGTTTCTGCCAGTTGATCTCCGGGCTGTGCTGCTTCAACCAGTTGAACCCGATGATGACGTCACTCTTTCCGGTATCCGTTACTGCAAACGAGAAGATTTTGGCATGGTCCTGCATTCGGAGGTGCATGCGTGCGACGTGGATGATGTGTCCTCCCTTGTTGAGGGACCCGTCCGCGTTGTAAACCGGAACCGCTACTGCTAGGGGTTCCACCTCGATTTCATTGTCATCGACGAACCGTTCAGCTCATATGGTCAGATTAACCAGTTAAACCTTGGATTGATACCATGGGGTTTAATGTGTTATTCCTGGGGAACCAAAACACGTAACGACATAGGCATAACCAGTTATCTGGAAGGCAGCTACGTATAGTAACAAGTCATGTGGGTGGCCGGGGCCGGAGGCCAACAGGTCAGGTGATCTCCGAGCATGCCGAAAAAGATAACTGGTTATCAGTAATGCCTACAAAAGAAAGGCATTTGTGAGGTTTGGACCAAACGGCCTTACATGATGGAGTGTAACATCATGTACAAGTGTCTACCTCTACACCAAAACTGGCTATATAGCAAACAGGTTTTGATGCTGATATATCTGATGCTTCATCTCATGATCTCATGATTATAATGCTTCTTACCTTAATCTATCGCTTTCTGAAGCTTTTCTATTGACTCTACAGCACTCTGATGCCTTTTAATTTTTTTCTAACATCTTTTTGCAATCTAATGCTTTCTGGCCTAAAAATAGACTGAAAACTAAAGTTGTAGAGCTCGTTGAGCTCTGCAAGAGTTGTTAAGGGTGGTTTTTGATGTAGAGGCTTTGTTAGGCCGCAAAGTGCAAAATACTTTCCCAAATGCAGCGCTTTTCAGAAAGTGAATGACAAATAGCATTGAAAATCAGTCGAAAATGTTGGAAAGCATTAGATTGTGGAAAAAGCAATAGATTAATTAAGGTAGGAAGCATTATAATCATGAGATCATAAGATGAAGCATCAGATATATTAGCATCAAAACCTGTTTGCTATATAGCCAGTTTGGTGTAGAGGTAGATACTTGTGCATGATGTTACACTCCATCATACAAGGCCTTTTGGTTCAAACCTCACAAATGCCTTTCTTTTGTAGGCATTACTGATAACCAGTTATCTTTTTCGGCATGCTCGGAGATCACCTGACCTGTTGGCCTCCGGCCCCAGCTACTCGCATGACTTCTTACTATATGTAGCTGCCTTCCAAATAACTAGTTATGCCTATGTCGTTACGTGTTTTGGTTCCCCAGGAATAACTCATTAGACCCCTTGGTATCAATCCAATGTTTAACTGGTTAATCTGACCATATGAGCTGAACCGTTGGCTCATGAATCCGTTGGTACTTAGCCCCACTGTCTAGCAACCCGACCACTGTATAACCTTTAAGGTTATTCAGCCCTTCGAGAGTCATTGGAACCATCATGGAATTCCCGGTAGCTCAGATGTGCTGGGGTGGCTCTTTCAAGTTATCCAGTATGCCCAGAGCGTCAGGGAAGTAAGCCGTTCAGATTTCTTCCACTATTTCGTTGTACACCTCCTGTCTCCTGGCCGGGTGAGTCCATTTGGTGATGATCTCCTGCGACTTCCATTCTTGGGCCCGCGCTGTGACAATGCCTTTTGCCTTGGTGTGTGAAAATGGAAAAGAATGGCTGCTCCAGGAATTGAACCTGGGACCTTCTCATTATGCTTAAAATGCTCTGACCTGAGGGTCTAACCACTGAGCTAAGCTACCGTTCTTGGAGCAGATGAACCCGGCTGCACACTCTAGCCTGAGGTCATTGTGATAAGGACCGTGGTGTCGGTATCAAAAGATATGTGATTCGAATTCGACTATGTTCGTCCTCTAGAGGGGAAGATACAGTCGAATGATAGAGCGGAAGGTCGGTGCGCGAATCGGCCTTGTATGAGTAATGGGTGTGTGTGTGTGTGTGAACGGTGGTTCGTAGAGACCGTTCGTCTCCTAAGTGTGGACATGTGCGGCGGACCTGTTGTTAGTGAAAACGGTAAAGAAGGTGTGAATGCCTAAACCTGGTTCCCCGTACGAGAGTACTGGAACCCTAAATGTGTTCTGAGTGGCTGTGAAAACATATGTGCTGAAATCTCTTCCAGCCAACTGCAAAATACTAGACCATTTCGACTTCCGAGAGCTGTGGAGCTGGAACGATCTGGCTGCACATGCAGCCTGCAGACATCACCAAATCGACCATATACCCTCCACTCTCTCTTCAATGAATGAAGGATATGGGTAATAAACATAAAGAGGTGGATGCTCGCCTTGAACCTGTTGGTATTGTTCAGCCACTGTCGCGGATAGCCAGTGCAAGTTGTCAAGACTGAGTGAGTGTTGTTGGTGTTTGGTCTTATATCATCACTTCCCATGATGTATGGCAGATTGTTGATGCATGGTTGCACTGTGATAAGGACCGCGGTGTCGGTATCGAAAGATATGTGATTTGAATTTGACTATGTTCGTCCTCTAGAGGGGAAGGTATAGTCGAATGATAGAGCGGAAGGTCAGTGCGCGAATCGGCCTTGTATAAGCGATGGGTGTGTGTGTGTGTGTGTGAACGGTGGTTCATAGAGACCGTTCGTCTCCTAAGTGTGGACGTGTGCGGCGGACCTGTTGTTAGTGAAAACGGTAAAGAAGGTGTGAATGCCTAAACCTGGTTCCCCGTATGAGAGTACTGGAACCCTAAATGTGTTGCCCTGTCTGCTTTCCTTCATGCGCTCTTCCCCTTAAAACCAGCGCTGGAGATGTGATGTGTGTCGCACAGATGATGACACCGACGTTGTTCGGTCGACGGTGAGACGGTCGGTCTTGTTGGCTATGGACAGCGATTTGTATGTGATGGCTTCTCTCCGGGCCTGTTTTCTACAGAGCGAGGCTCGCGAGAACGGTGATCCTAATCGAGGAAGCCTGGGATGGTGACACCGGGTCCGGTGAGGAGGGACCCTGCTGATGGAGGTGTGAGAGGTGAGACGCCGAGGAACAAGCGAATGTAAGATGTGTGGTCTGCCTCCTGGCAGTGGGCGAGGAGGGCCATGTGCCTGACTTCTCCGCACTGGTAGCATCAGGGAACCGGCTTCTTGCTGACCACCCGGTCTATGTCCATAGGCGCAGGCCCTGCGTTAGAGGCCCCGCCAGTGACGACCGGCGGCGGAACGACGGCAGCAGGGGGATTCGTTGGAGCACCCTGCTCATTTCTGCGAAAGAAGTTCCCCGGGTTCTGGTTCTGTTGCACCTTGGGCACCGTGACGGGACGATCGCAAAGCGCGCCATCCATAACGTGGAAGGCGCGATGCAACCCGTTGTGCTTGATGACCGCCGCCTTCCAGTCGGCATAGGTGATCAGTAGTGCGGTTTGTCTGTAGATGGACTGCAGAACTGGCTTCAAGATCCCTTGTTTGAGGAGTCAGATAAGCGTGGTTTCATCGTAACCCGCAGTGTTGTTGTATGTGTCCAGGAGCATGAAGTACTCTATGGCCGTTCCTGCACCCTGGCGCAGCTTTTCGATTTAGCCTGCGCAATTTCCACCTGTGCCCCTCCTTTAAAGACATCAATGAGGTTCTTCTCGAAGACCTTGTAACTCCGATACAGCGGGGTATCGGGGTCTCTCGGGTTGCGCATGGCCTGCACAATGTTATTGGCCCATGCCGCTGCCGATCCTTCCTTCATGTAGGACAGGACGAAGGCGATCTTCGCGCTGTCCCTCTCGCATGTCGGGTTGTCCAGGAAGTGCAACCAGCACTCCGCCAGATAGGAGTCAACCAATTTGGAGTCTCCCTTAAACGGGGTAGGGGCGGCGACACGGGCCGTCTTCACCTGTTTAGTCTCCCTGGGCCCTCCCATAGAGGCTCTTCCCAAGGCTACGAGGGCATCACGCAAGAGTTGTTGCAAATGGATGTTATCCTCACGGAGCAGACGATTCTCTTCGCGCAAGTTCCCCAGTTCCTCCTGCATTACTCTGAATTGCCCTCCCGCGTGTTGTAGGGCCTGCAGCAAGACGCTGTCCCTCTCGTCGCCGGTTAGGGCGCCAAAGCTCTCCATCGAGGGGAGCACATAGTTGTTGCTCATTGTGTTATGTCCAGTCGGGTACGCTGTGTAGAGACACTATTCTTTTGTCAGCACAGAGCAGATTCCGGGTTCTGAGGTGACGAAGGCGACTGAAGCACAAAGAGTTCCCAAACGAATAAGCCTGGAGTTTAGACTAGAATAGTGTAAAGTACAGGGAATTAACTACAGCTTATATACTAAAGTCCCTAGGGGTTGTAAATTAAGGTACAGTGTCCAACAGCAACGGACAAGATTAATGCAAGTAAATGAAGGGGTATATGAACATAGAGGGGCGATCAGGAACCCGAAGGTCGAGGAACCAATCAAAACCGTTAGGGATCCTAAAACGGTATCCTGGTTCGATTGATCAGATAGTTGATCTGATCAATGATCGGGTTGTTCGGGTTGTTCGGGTTCTGGAAGTAAAATGAAAAGGTGATTCATGACATTGATGTTCCAGTCGTTTCACAGCACTTATCTATCTTGCCCTCGTGATCAGTGCGTGTGAAACGAACTGGTCGTGAGTCTAAGATATTACGGCAAGCTTACTGATATTGAAGAGAACACATGACCATATCACATGATATCACATGATGTATATATGGAGTTGTGTATACAACACAGGGTACTGAATCTGTCAAAAAAATTGCGGCATCGCCGCATAAGAACGAGTCCTAATAAATTAGGACTCGTAATGTGGCTCCTCAGACCGACATCAGTCTGATTGGCTGGCACAGTCCACTTCTGATGTCAGAAGTGACACGATTCGACATCAACCACAGACATCACACAACATCTTAGTACGACGTCAAGTTGAGGTCAGTTGTGCTTGGTGGTGTATTACCGCAATTTGAGGCAATACATCAACCATGGGACCCAGAGGACCAAAGTCAAAAGCATTCTCGTTCTGGTGCTTGAGTCCGGCGGCCTCTACTATGTGTTCTGGGTATGCTACGTTTAGAGTAACCCTTTTTTCACTGCTCATGATGCACAGATTTTGCTGATGGTTGGGGACTTTGGATACTTCAACGACTTTAGTCTAGAGTGGGTCCAGCCATACATCGCCTCTCTTCCTGCAGTTTGTCTTGTGTCGTCGAGATCTGATTACTAATGTTATTCACCCAAGACTGTGTCGCAACACGTGACACCGGTGATGTCCAGTGTCAGCCTTTCGCGCGCAAACACAAGTTACTTCAAGTGTCCATTCCTCGCCTCAACAGTGTTTTTCAGGTCCCACCTGCACATACATATACTAAGTCATGATAGAACTTTCAGTGATTGTTGTCTGGAGACACAGCAGGAAAATTGCCCTTTACAGATGAAGCGGCGGCTGAGATATTTGAATGGCAGGTGGTAGGGTACATATATGTCAGCTAATCCAGGTTCTGAAAAATGTACCCCACAGGTAAGTAGCAGCGCACTGGAAGGCAACATTACATGGGCAGCCATTTGGCATGAATGCGGCACCTTGGGTTGGGTAGGGCGACAGCATGGGAAGTCAGTGTATGGACGGATCACATAGGGGTCAAAATCTGGAGGAAACACGTCCCAAACATTGATAGAGGTGGGGAATGGACTTGTGTTCACAAGAGGTGCTTGATCGGAAGATCATGGCCAACGTTCCCACGACACACCACACCCCCAAATTGGGAAATTGTTTGGCAGGCACAAATATCGGTGATTGACGGCAGCAAAGGCGGGCATCCAGTTCCACATGCTCCGGCCTACGACTTTGCGATAAAATCCGCTTCTAACTCCAGTGTTGTCCATCCATGCACCAACATCCCAATCCGGTGCATTCTCTGCCAAGTGTCCACTGGAAATACAAATGATCGGTGCTTACAAATCTCTCGCTCGTGGCCACATCAGAGGACAGGATCTTCCGATCACTCACCTCTTGTGTGTTCGCGCGCAAAAGGCTGACACCGGACATCACCGGTGTCACGTGTTGCGACACATGAATAATGTTTAGTGATCTGATTTACGCTTCGCTTCTTCCTGGAGAACAACAGTCCCGTCACGCGGGATGTTCCGCCGATCGCGTGGGACCGTCCCTTCGCTTAGGACTGGGATGTTTTCGGTTCAATCGGTCTGCTCACGTAACCGAACTGATTCCCCGGTTCACAGCTCCGTCCTCTGCAGGCTCGGTGCGCTCGATGTGATCGACGGCGGCGCCATGGTCAGGGGCGGCAACGGCGCCGCTTTCCATTCTGCGTCTCGCATCGCCCTCGGCCTAGCTCTTGTCATCGTCCCTCTCATTGTCTTCTCCCTCTGCGAGCTCTCAGCCCTCGTCCTCCGTGCTTGCAGTGACTGCCGCAGGCGTTCCATGCCGAAGGACACAACAAGAGACGAGGCGCTCCCGTTTCCCGGTGAATATGGGCCCAACGGGTTTACGACACAGTATATTAATTTGTGAGTGAACTGATACGTCTAATGTATTGATTCTAACTGGCGCGCAGGGGACCACTCACCAATGCCGTATTGACGGAGCATTGCAAGAGCTTCAAGCTTCCTCATTCCGGCAATAAGGCTGCGCTCACACAGCGTCTCACGGCATTCAGCAAAGACAAGGAACACTGGACGAGGTATGTGGTTATGTTTGTCGATATATCAATCTGTTCATACCCAGGTGACAGTATCCTTCCGGGCGCAACGAACGCGCACAAAGGCTCTCGCAAGCCAGAGGCGGATAAGAAGACCAAACCCAAGATATCTACTGTGCGTCGGGAGGGCTTGTTCCACGGTGTTGATGGTGTACGCGTACCAAATGCCCCGGTTACGGAGCGCTCTAAGGATTTGCGCACGGCTGAGGAAAAAGCGGCCATAATGCCTTGGGTATTTTCTTTTTGGCACAATTCCATCACTTGACTCACGAGAATTCAATTAAGGCCAAGCGGATTGTTGAGAAGTATCCGTACAAGCCTTGTACGGACCAGGCGGATGTCAACGCGTCGATATATATCAGCCGAACAGCAGGGAGCACAATGCAACCTCGGAACGAAAGTACTTTCGATCCGGTGCGTTTCTCCATCTCTAGATCGTCTTTAAACTGATTCCGAAACAGACACCATCATCGAACGAAAGTATTTTCGATCCGGTGCGTTTCTCCATCTATAGAGCGTCTTTAAACTGATTCCGAAACAGACGCCGTCACCGTTACCGCAGAACAAAATTGCGGCTGATATCTTGACGGATTTGCTCGCACTTGTTCAAAACAACGGGATTAATACATCGCAGTCGAGTTCGGATGTCCAAATGACCAGTGTGGAACCTCTTGTATCCTCTTCAACGTCACTTCCACCTTTTCCTTCCGCAATGCCCCCCCCCACCTGAATCCGAAAGCACGCGTATGTGGACTATTAATAATTCTTCAGCGGTGGATGTAACCAGGTTAACAGCGGTCTCATCCGACATCACCGGGCACAGTGACGACGACGAAAACACTCCTACCCGCACATTGAAGTTAGCGGGTGGGAAATTTATTACCTTTACTGAAACGGAGGTCCCCAATCCGCCGGCAAAGAGCTACGCAAACTGCATTCAAGACTTGTTATCCGAATGGGACGACAATATCCCGCATTGGAAGGGGAACTCACCACTCAAAATCAATGGTGTTCCCATCGCTCTTGTCTACTGGCCAATCGTCTACAGGTATTGGAAAGGCAGCCAGTGGAGAGGCGTCAAAAAAATATGGTTTGATTGGAAGGTAAGCTCGCCGTTTTCATTCGGATTCTGTTAATATGCATTTAATTCAGGTCCTCTTTCACGCGATGTCAGCTACAACACTGGACGAGTTCTGGACCCGTTACTCGGTCCATGACAAATCCGGAACCCTTCAACGGATGAAATACACCCCCTTACTCAAACAACTTGCAACGGAACGGAAGGTGGAGAATGAACGACTGGCAAAGTTGGCACTATGCGAGCTTACCCCAGATGAATTAATGTATCGCAAAGGGGGCAAGCGTTACAAAATGACGAAGCCTGCGATGATTGCAGCTCACTACCGCAAATTGAAGGGTCTCGATGCCAGGGAGATGGACGCCGATGATGATGAGGAGTAAATTACTTTGTCGTTGTTACATTCAATTCGAAGTCATTTTAGATCTCATGCACCACCCAATCTCGTTTCATTCACTCAGTGTTTTCAGAAACAACGAACGGAGCAGTGACTCGACAAAAACCAGATGGATTAAACAACTAAATGCAGTAACAGGTTCTACCACAGCTAAAGCATTTAAGGACGGTGGACGATTCGGATTCATATAGTCCTCCCGCCGCTCAGAAGGATCATCCACATAAGAGATGAGGTATTTCACGATTGTAAGGCTGCTGAACTCGGTACTCCAGCCGCCCCAATCGCAGATTCGAATCAAGCCCCAACGGCAACATGTGTACAGCCATTGGCAACCGCCTCGGCGAAATGAGTGCGTTCCGTAGGGGTAAGGGTCGATTCGGATATCCAGCAAATTGTTCCGGAACATTTCGAGGAAGAAATCACTGGTCTGGATAAAAGATGAATGGGATAAGCGATAACAAAGGCGTAGCATACCATAGGTGAATTCTGTGGCGAAACGCGATCGCCCGATGCCATTTTACGAAATAAATAACCATCAGTGATTCCGGATACCTTTAACCATTCCGCGAGGGCTCGAACGGGGCATAAATGAGCGAGGTGTGGCAGAAGCAGGTGAAGATAAAAGGGTTTTACACCTAACCGTTTCTGGGTCAAATAATCCGGTGTCAGAGAGATGCGGCTTACCACCAAATTGGTTAGTTTTCCGAAATGGCAGCGTTAGCTTGATGCAGGTGTCCGAAATCCATTCAATATCATGCATTTGTATCTTCAAAACCTCGTCGAACCGGAGGAGGCAAAGGAATGAGAGCACATATGCCAACATAAGCAATCTTCTTGCACGTCCACCCCCCCAGTCGGTTGGGAGCTTGGAAGTCTTGCGAGAACCCGCAGCATATTCTTTAATTTCTGAAACCTCTGGTTGATGGTTGAAGTGATATAGCTTGAACAGTGTTTCCTAAACCTCGTGAGCTGACTGCCGTGGAGATTCGAAACGACTGACCTGTGTTATAGCGCGGGCGCTTGTCGCTGTTTCTCCGGCGCGCACCTGTTCATCAAATGACTCTTTGGTAACCAAAGATAATGGCTGAAGATACCTTACGGCGACGGAGGCTCGTCATGTATGTGGCGACTGTCTCAGATACAGATGGGTTACCAACCATTCGCCCAGTTACCTCACTTTCGTGCCATGGGAGCGAGCCGAGACCACACAAACGCCCGAAGGCATAAGTCATAGAGGCTCTCATCTTCTGGGCATGGTTGTAGCTGTCCCGTTTCTGATCATGCGGCTTCATGGTGCCGTCGAAATTGCGCTCGTCACATCTACATCATGTCAGTAAACTCAAATTCGGTGCAGCGACACTCACTCATGCATAATCCAAGCACAAATACACAACGGAATCAATTTATCCGGGGTACTGGTGAAGAATTTATCATCTTGTTTAATTAACTTCGTGTCCTTCAAGAATTTGAGACATCTTTGCATCAATCTGTGTGGACGTATGTAAGTCAAGTCGACTTGTGACTAGGCTCAAGCGCACCGTTTGTATTCCTTGTCCGTGTCAGATGTAACACCCTTCGAGGCATCCAGAAGAAACTCCTGCAATTGCGATATGTCCAATGCTGCAGGTTCACCATCATCGTGTTCGGTATCCGGTAAAGTTTCGCCTTCTGCCTCGATATCTTCCTCAATTTTGTTGCGATGAGGCTGGTCAGCTTCATGTGGCTCATGAATCACTCGAAAAAGTGTCGCAAAGACCGGGGGGACGTCAGACATGGAAAGCAAGATGGATTGAGCCCCTATAGATCTACGACAAGACTCAATGCAAATAAATACGTATACATCCCCTTTAACTTGCTGAACCTTAACAAAAATCGCCCTGAGTCGAGGTTAGCAAAGGAATATCGGAAACGAAAGCGAAAACCTACCCTGTACACAGGTGCGCGGCCGGTCAAATCTGTACAAAATGTCAACTCCGTGGGTACAGATCCGAAAAATTGAAGACCGACCTTCCGGCTCAGGTGTGGTAAGGTCAATGATGTCCTGGACGGCGACTGGCGACTGTAAGAGACCGCGACCGGCATATATAAATGTAAAACTACGCACGAGAAATTTTGGAAGCACCTGGAGTGCGAGACTTTCCTTGTGGCATCGCAGACATGCGAGAACCTCGAGGCTTGGATCTAGATTTGGTGACTTTGGCCGAAGTTTTGGACCTTGAAACAAGATCTGGAAGCGCATAGTCAATAATCGGAGCGGGGATCCATTTGATCATAAGGGTCGGAGCAGTGAATGCCGACGCGCGTATTGCCGCCTTCACACGAAGATTGAGAGCACCGGTGCTCATCTCAACCTTATACTGCTTGAAAGTATGGCTCTGCACCATGGTAGTCCGACTTTGCAGGACCCGAAGGACCGCCGACCGCGGAAAATTGTCATCGGAACTGAGTCCTGATTCTATGTGTGCTTCCAATAGCACCAACAAATCATACGGCTACAGCGATTACATCAGAATTTAAGCGAAGAATGCAGAACGATAAACGGACCTTGAGAAGGGACTGAACCGCCACGCCCGGATATAAACTTTTACTGAACTTGGCTGCAATGGCCGGCGCGTCCCACCCGAATTGATTCTGGCAAAATCTCGCAATCCCAGCGAGATTAGGTTGAGCGAGGCCCCAGTGGTGATAGTGATAGTGATAGTGATATATTATACACAGCATGGTCCAGTCTCTGAACACTGTGTTCCCAGAGGTATCCCGGCACGCGCGAGACCTTCGTGCCTTCGCCCTGGACCCCAACAACCCTACTTGACGAGCTATTCGAGTGGTCGCCGAACGTCTATCTAAAGTAGAATGGAAGTGGTAGAAAAGAGAAGCTAGTTGTTCTGGTGCGGTAGTGTCAGCCAGTGTAAAGGAAGAGGGGGGACATAAATAGGAGTAGCCTGAAACAATTGAGTCACTTCGTATGCGAATTTTGCAACCAATGAGATAGTCTCTCTGTAAGCGACCATGTGAGTTAAGAATTTCGCGGGATTGTCGGGAGGCGAATGATTTTCAGACCACGAGGTGATTGGATGTACATAGGCGAAAATCACGTCAATATCGGGGAAGGATAGTGTTTCAGCAATCACAGCCGAAAGAGCCTGGTATCTGCGCCCCAGATGTCCGTGAGGATTGGTAGAAAGTACAACACAAAGTTCGGTCTTCCACACGGTCAGAAACTCCAAAAATGCGGCGGTAGGAGTAGGGTTCTCCAAGGCTTTCTGCAGCAATAAGTCACCTAGGTTACCGCGGGCAATAGCATGTGCAGTTTTGATGCCACAGCCAGGGATTCCCTGCTTTCGTATCAATAATGAAAGAAACACCTCTGAAAAATGTAATACCTTATGATAGTCTCCGCCGGCGAGCAGCGCGATCAGCAAGATGCCGCCACGCGTAAGTGAGATCCCGGGGTTTATGAAGAGCTTCTCCGACGAGTAGACAGTAACGTTGTTGCCATCTGCCTTTTTTTGAGGACTGTACATAAATAAATCAGTAGAGATCTGAGAACCGGATTATGCAGCCTACATTTTAATCACCGTGGGCGCTCCGAACAGAAAGACATCGCTATCCGTCGTTTGGACTATGTCAATCAGACCTTCGGAGGTGGGACGTCCTAATTCTGCGTCTGCCTCCCCCGGCGCCTTGAATTTTATCGCATCAGTCCCTGTATACATTGCACAAAGGGAGAGCATATACCACATGGCAGTGGTAGCCGAACTGGCGAACCAACTCGCGGAATTGAGGCGTAAGCGGATGACCACGAGTCAAGACATGGGTGTCGCGCTTGACCTCGAGGCGTTCTGGTCCATCTTCGACAAACACAATACGCAGGGGGAGCGCAAGCAGAGCAACAAGCCTGTAATACAGGATTCGGAGCGCAGGGTTTGGACCAGCCTTCATGTTGCCGTGCTTTACAGCGCGGTCCGCTTGGTACATCCAAATACTAGACTCCCGCGTAAGAAAGCATATCAGAATGCCAATCCACATACCTGGCATCCACACCCATTAGAATGGGCCGGCATTCTCCACTACCGTGCTTGAAGCCTTCTTTGACCGTGAGCTGGAGGAAATCATATTCCTCCGCGGCGTCCGCAATACACTTTGATTGAGTTTGTGAGGCAGAAGAAGATCAAGTTGGGTGGGCGCACCTCCCAGAATTTAGGTATACCCATGTCGAGGTTGAGGTCGATAGTAAGGATCGAGTCTCATAACCCCTCAAATTCGATTGCGGTGGGATTTCCTATTTGGGAATCTGTACGTTGCTGAGCGATTTGGGTCGGGTCATGGAAGACGCGGCAGACCCAGGGAGAGCATTGGTTTGCGGCATAGAAGGGTGGGCCCTAAGACATTTTTTTTTCGCATAATGGGGTTGCCTTTGGCGGAGGATGATGATACAGAAGTGGCTGGGGTGCGGAGATAAGAGAGAGAAGGGAAACGAGAAGAGACGGACTCAAGTGCATGCCACTCCTGCACACTGACAAACTACGGCCCGTTGTAGGTTACGTGAGCGGCCGTGGGGTGTGGGGAAATCGACGATGCCCGCGTGTGGGAGCGTGCAGCGCATCGTGTGCTAGCCAATTTTTTTGCACCAAAGTAGCGGCACGCGACCGGCAGCGGACCTGCAGGCGGGTCTTTAACGAAGATGTGCGGGCCAAAAATGGCCGAGCAAGACTCACGTTAGGTGGAGGGCCATTGCGCATGACGGTGCCACGTCGACGCTGCGTACACACCGTATTGACTTTGCATGCGCACGTGTTTGGCAGCGGGGTGGCGGGCGGCCCCAAACGCCTGTACACTCTCTCGAGAACATCCTATAGTTCCTGTGAGCATTTTATTTGAAGTGGATAGGCCGAGGATCAACCTTAATACCGATAGTTTTTATATTGGGGGCTGATCCGGTGGGGAGGCGTCGCCGACGTGGACGGCGTGCACGCGTTCAGCGATGGGCGGCCCAAAGCGTTTGTAAAACCTTCGGGTACGTCCTAGAGGTGATTTCAGTATTGCTTTCGAAGGCATTCTGGGGATAACTGACCAGTATACCAAGGGTTTTGGGTCGTGGCGCATCTGATGTGGAGGCCGCACCGACGTGGTCAACGCGCACGCGTTGGGCGGCAGGCAGGCCATAGCACCCGTACATAAGATTTAGAACATCCTAGAGGTGTACTTAGTACATTTTTAAAAGGGATTGCGATAGAAACAGACGTTGATACTTGAGGTTTTGTGTCAGGTACTGATCCGGCGGAGAGTCTGCCGATGCGGGCGGCATACACGCTTTCGGTGACGGACAGCCCCAAACGCCTCAACATCCTCTCGGGGATATCCTAGAGGTAGGCTGAGTATTTTATTTGAGGTGAGTATCTTTTCCGAAGAGATTCGCCCATGAACTGACAATTTTACCAATGATGTTCTCCAGAATCAGATCTTGCGCAGCTTCGGCCTCGCTGGGGCCAGCGTGTGCGCGCAGCTTGATGGCTAGCCCGAATCACGTCTAAAACCTCTCTGAGGGTCCAGTGAGTTTTTCTTCGTGGAGATTTGGACAGTAACTGACCTCAATCCACAGGGTTTTTGAGTTAGGGCTGATTTAGCAGGGAGTCAGCAAAAATACAGTTGGGATATCCTGCGGGTACCGTTTATGATCCTCACATCGAGATAAGCGCCAATGACAAGCGCTGAGGTCAAAAATACAGTTGGAATATCCTGCGGGTGCAGTTTATGATTCTTAGCAAAGGAACGGCAAAACAAAAGCACTGGACTCACATCGGTAGTAGAAACCCTTGAGACTGCTTGCTCGGGGACATGATTGTGGAGTAGGAAAAGTCAAGATGGGATGTTTACGACCCCATGATAATTCACAGGGTGAGGTTCGGGTTGGGCACCTGGGCGAACACCTTCGTTTGTACGTAACGGCCCTGTTAGGTAGGTTCTTCTGTACTAGTAAGAACATCCCAACTTATTTACGATTACTCCTTTGTTACGTTTGGCTTATTGGTTCGTCGAGGTACCTGTACCTAAGTATTTCATACGTAGACGAATATCACACTGTTAAACTGTTTAAACTACCTAAGAGGTACCCTCCTTCGCATGGCGCCAGCTGTCAAAGCACGTGTTGATCCCTTTCAGCACTGTTGCCGCTGTCGCCGCTGCGCCATCGTCAGCTCCATCGCCTCTTTCACCTCCTCGCCCAAGACATTTTCTTCCAGCGAGATTATGAGATGATAGATGTGGAAATTTATTCAAAATATCAACATCATTTACTACTAAAATGCCCTCGCAGGACATCCCGCACAGCGGTGGTGGCAGGTGTAGGTGGGAGCGCGGCGGCAGTGGTACCGGCGGGTGCAGCGGTGCAGCGACGGGGGTGGCGGGTGCGGTAGGCCAGCAGCGTGGGGGGCGGCGGGTGCAGGGGCGGGTGCAGCGCGGCAGGACGGGGTGCAGCAGCTGGTGCAGCGGGGCAGCAGGGCAGCGGCGGGGCGGTGGGGGCAACGAGGGCGGGTGCAGGCATGGCGGTGGGTGCAGTGGGGCAGCAGCGTGGGGGAGGGGGGGGAGGGGCGGGTGCAGCGGCGCAGCGGCGCGGGTGCAGCGGGGACATGGGGGCAGCGGGTGCACCGGGCGGGTGCACCGGGGCAGCGGCGCGGGTGCAGCGGGTGCAGCGGGGGCGAGTGCGGGCAGCGCCAGGGCTGCGGGGGCAGCGGAACAGGGCGGCAGGGACAGCGGAACAGGGCAGCGGGGGTAGCGGAACAGGGATGTGGGAGCAGCGTGTGCGGCGGGTGCAGCAGGGCAGAGGCGGGCAGAAGGGGCAGGGGCAGCGGGGTAGAGCGGCGGGTGCAGCGGCGCAGCGGCGCGGGTGCAGCGGGAGCGGGTGCAGCAGGGCAGGGGCGGGGCGGCAGGGTCAGCGGGGCAGAGCGGCGGGGCAGGGGTGCGGGGGCGGCGTGGGGCGGCAGGTGCAGCGGAGCTGGGGCGGCGGGTGCAGCGGAGCAGGCGGGGTAGCGGGGCAGCAGTGGTGTGGGGGGCGGCAGGGGCAGCGGGGCAGGGGCATGGGGACGGCAGGTGCATACAGCGGCAGCGGCGTGGGGTAATGGGTACAGCGACCAGTGCAGCGGCGGGGGTGCGGGAGCAGCAGCGTAGGGGCGGCGGGAGCAGCAGCGTCAACGGGTGCAGTGGGGCAGCGGCGTGGAGGCAGGAGAGCGGTCTCAACCCAGATGATCAGCCATAGCTCCACCAGTGACACCCAGACCAAGTACGGAGGTGGCGGAGGACGCGTTGGCGGCCGATGACGACGACCCAAGCAACTTTGGCGCGGGCATTCTTGCTGGATTGAGGTTTGAAATACCACGGCAGGTGAATTTCCACTTTGAGGCCGGGCTACAGGGCAGAGAACTGGCAGAGATGGTTGAAGAAGGAGAGTGATGGAGGCGACGCATGCCACTCACGTAAGCTTGCCGTCCTGCCGCCGCCGGTTACCTCAACCGATCAACCAATCGGAGGACGAATAACGATGAACATTCTGCAATGTTTTTATTCTACTTGTCCCTCGTGCTCAGCATACGGGTTTAAACCTTGTTTCCGACCCTAAAGGTATGCCCCCGTTCAACTGTATTTAATTTAGATTTGTTCCAAGGGTTTGAAATGGTGTGCACGAAATCGACCGAAAGATGCTCAAGTTCCAATTAGGTTCGTGAGTTGAACTGTGCTATCTTTCATGCACCACCCAAAAAAATTTAATGTTGCACTAAAAACATGCTGAAACATTGCAATAACATGGTAAACTACCCTCTGACTCTCTGGTGTGCCACTCCCTTCTGTTCTTTGGTCAGTAAGATATGTATACTCACAACTTGTTACAGTCAAAACACTTGAATCTGGATGCAATTGCAACCACCGCACATGCGTGCAAGATATTGAAAGCACCAATCTCCTCAACCCCTCCGCATCTTCCGTCGAGCGTCGAAGGCTCGGCTGCAAATGCAGTGCGTTGTTCTAATGTTTAGCGAGATTTGAACAATTATAGCTGATTCATTGAGATAATATGATTCACACTGCGAAATCCTCTCCCGTTTACTTTGCAGCTCCTAATCCTTGTGGTTTTAAGTAAGACGGGTGAGCCGCCGATGTGGGCCAGTAAATCTACGTGCGGTGTGGTACAATGGAAGTTAGTGCAGTGTAAGACAGAAGGACCATGCACACCAACGAGCCAAATCCAGCGTACCGGTCGGCATTAGGCCGCAAAGTTCAGCAGCAACGGCGCCGCCTCCTTGCGCACCGCGCATTTGGCATCCTCTCGCGTCGAAGGCCCTCGATGAAGCCGACGCCCACGCCTGCACGCGCAATTGCGGTGAACTTCTGATGCACCTGGTCCTCGATGTAGAGCCTGGCGACGCCGGCGTGGGCGTACAGTGTTCACTGTGTCATTCAGCGTCGATCTGCTGGACCAAATGTACCGAGCGGCGGAGGTGGGGGAGATGGTGAACGACAATGGCGAGCATGGCGAGAGTGACGGCTACGGCAGATGTCTCTATCGTCGAGCCATAGCCGCAATCCCGTTGAACAATTCGGATTTGCGCCAGATGCACCGAGCCGCGGGGGTGGTGGAGGTGACGAATGAAGGTGGCAAGCGTGATAGGACCTCGCCGCCGAAGCCCGTGTCCGCGTCCGCGATAGCAGGCACACGAGTTTAGCCACACAATCATATCCCTGCGTTGAGCTGGTCAGCAGGCAGGATGGAAAGCTGCACGCGGGGATACCAAAGGTGGTGAAGCGCGAAAGGTGCTGGTGGCGGAACATGTACATACGTCCCAGGTCCAATTTTCCGCGCCGTCGGGCCATAGTTGCGGCCAAACTGCAGATAATGCGCCAGATGGACCGAGACGCGGAGGTGGTGGAGGCAGTGGCGGGGTACGAAGGTGGCGCGTGGTGAGGGTTAAGATTTCCTTGGCTAACAGAGATTTTGTATTGTAGGAGCTGAGAGTTGGAACTGGAATTGTTTTTACTGACCATGTTTTGCGGATGGGCCGAAGGGGATGGTGCCGGCACGCCAGGCGCTGTGCTTGTTGGAGACCGCTGGCCGAGAGTTTCACGGAGTCGGGATGAAGCTCTATGGCACTAGTGACATATATGACTGATGTAGGCCATCCGAAGCGCGCAGAGAGCAAGAAAAAACCAAATAAGGGCACAAAGGATCCGGCAGTGGTGCTGTATATGGCCAAAGTGTAGTGCTTCGAGCTGGGACCGCACGGGGTAGTGATCGAGTACGTTGATGAACCAGTCGACGGGAGCAGAGACAAAGCCCTGCGCAGTGAATTGCTCGACGATGGTGGTGGTAGAAGAAGGAGGTGCCAGTGTTGCCTAATTGGGTTAGTCGAGAAGCTGCGTAATTGACAGCTGTCGCCAAGACGAACGAGGTGGGGCCTCGAAGGTAGTTTCTACTAATACAGGGGAACCCACCTAAGAGGTCCCTTACGGCACTTCGAAGGTGTTCGCTGAGCTGGGGTTGGGCTCGGGACAAACGGACGCGTTATTGATTACGTGCACCGTGTCAAGAACTCGACGCGTCAACGACGCGTCCCAAATAGTCCAGCAAGTAGCTTTATCCTCTCAAAGGACAATCCACTCGAGTATTATGCTTAAAATACGCGTTAAAATGCGAGAATATTTTTATTTCTCATTGAAGCCACCTGGGGCTGTGGTACAACAGTAAATGCAAATACTTGCCGGAAAAATGGGTGGGGGGTGTCGTTGTTTAGGCGGGGAGCCAACCCAGCGGATCTCTGGGACTGTGGTTGATCCTCGCTTGGACTGTTAATTTTTCGGCCTGCGATGGTTGCGGCGAAATTCTCGCGGGCCATCAAACACATCAACGTACGAAAGACCACGGTCCAGCGCCTCCCACAGGACAGTCCCCTTCCCTGATATCAGGGACTTGGCCGTCGTATACGGCACACACTGTCAGTGCCCTCGGCTACCTGTCACACAGCCCGATATATTCAAGCGAGGCTATAGCCGGTGGGCATAAATTAGTCTGCGCCGACCGTGAAGTCTTGCCCCTCATCATCAACCACCACCAACCTCGACGTTTTCCTTGCCCCCAAAACACCTGAATCAGTTGAATTGGCCAATGCCTCCCAACATTTCCACTGCGGTCCGACTCGGTATTCTATTTATTTTGGGGCTGCTTGCAGCGTGGTGGTGAGTGGGCAATCTCTGTCTTGTCTCTTTTATTCCTTTTATTTCTGTTTTTACGCTGTTCTGTTTTTACGCTGTTCTTCGATGCAGATTCAATTTTGTTTCTATTCACCTCACTCTATCTGCACCCAGTTATGTTTTCCTCGCTCAGGCCGCTGCAGATAGTTATTTACTCTCCGCCTTTTTCTCTTCATTTTCTCTTCCTCTTTTTTCTTGTTCTTCCTCCGCCGTTCCTCTTTTTCTGTCCCCGTTCGCACTCTTGCGGTGGTTCACTGGCGATCGGGCCCGTTTGATGCCGATCGCGTAGCTCACTACAGCTCGGTTGCTCGTTCGGGGCTCATCACCCGCGACGTGTTACTGATGTGACCGGACTGTTTATTTCGTACATCACGGTTTTACTTCTTTCAGGGCCTCTATCTCACATCGATCGTTCTCGTTATATCGCAGCAGAAGATGCTCTCTCCCGAGGTCTTCACGTATACCACCCAGAAAGATGTGCGACCGGATTGCGCAAATTTGCTGATGGAAGGTTTCATCGATGGTCGCACCCCAAGGTCGCCCGTTTCCCCACCATCCTCCACGCTCCCTAAGGACGATGTCAACTTCGACAACTTCGACAAGCCGTTCAGTTCTCCCGCCCGCGTCCACATCGTGCAGACAACAGAGTATTCGACGTCGCCACGCAATTCGTTCTCAGGCTTTAAACCTTAAACCTTAAATGAACGTCGTATTACAACTGCTCAAAGACGCAGATCGCGTTTGGTTATTATTAGGCGGATGGACACTGTTTGGACGTTGGTTGTCCGGGCTGGACATAGTTTAAAAGACCTCAAGGTCAAATAATTTACTGGTAGTTTACTGATATAATTCATAGACGATCGAATACAATGCTTGTATGTCATGAGAAGTCTGACAAGAATTGTCGCCAGGCTGGGATGTGAAGCACTCGAGTGTGGCCGCAAGCGAGTCCATAACTTACTGATATAATTCGTCGAGAGTGAAATACAGTGGGTGTGTCTCATCGGAAGGAGTCTGAGAAGAATTATGCTGGGATGCGTAGGAGTCGAGCGTGTCCGCAAGCATGTCCGCAAGCATGTCCGCAAGCGTGTCCGTGGTAGTCGGACGCGTAGGGAGCGGTCTGCTCTGCTGCGGCGGCCATTCGTCCCATCGCGACTTCTGAGAAGAATCAGCGCCGGGCTGGGATATCGACGTGTAGCCCTCGGGCGTGTCCGCAAGCGAGTCCATGGTCGTCGTACACGTAGGGAGCGGCAGTCTGCTCTGCGCATCCTGCGCGGCGGGCGACAGCGACGGCGACACGGGCGAGGGCGCCTCCCTGATGGAGCCCGCGTGCTCGATGTGGGAGACCCGCTCCTGCTGCTCGGGTGCGTCAGCGCGGCGCTTGGCGCGCGATTTGAGCAGGGTCGCAATGAGGAGGGTGTCTCCGCGGGCGAGCGGGGGCGCCTGTGGTGGCGATGGGAGCTCGCGCAGGCGGGGGTGTAGAGGGAGCACGGGGGCAGGGGCGGGGGCGGAGGCGGGCACGGGACGGGGGGCGATGATCTCGACGGGAGGTGCGGGGGTAGGCAAAGAATGGGGTGGAAGGGTGCGGGGGGAAGTAGATGGTGTAAATACAGACGCAGAGCGGTGATGAGCGACGACACCCGTGGCTTCGCGCAGGAGCGGGGGCTCCATGGGCTCCTGCTCGCTGTGTTGGCGCAGGTCCTGAGGAAGCGCAGGGGCAGGCGAAGCAGGGAGCCCCCTCATCCTCTGCGGTTCTAAGCGTTTTGGAGGGGGACTTGGTGCCGGCCTTGGGAGCTCGAGGAGCGGGATGTCGGGAGAAAAAGACGGTCGGGGGGATCTTATTGACCAGGACTCGACGCTAGGGTCCTCGTCTGCCCCACCATAAGCGGACCCTACATAGTCTTGCAGCGATGACTGGTCATAGCGCGGAGCGAATCGTACGTGCCGGCCGGGCGACACTGGATTCAAGGGCGCGTCTTGGAGGAGTGGGCCCGTGGATTCACTGTGAGTTTTATGATGCTGCCCGGGGTAGAATTTCCCAAACCACCCCTCGGTCTTGAGCGCGGACTGCTCCGAGTCGTCGGCACCGGGCGGGGATTGCATGGGCAGCGCGCGCGCGCGCCGTTGTTGTTGTTTACGAATACAGATGACAAGCGCAACAAGAAGCACAATCAAGACGAGCGCAGCGAGGATCAAGCCTACGACGAGACCGATGTTTGGGCCGGACTTGGACGCGTCACTCCGAGTCTGGAGAAGGGCGGGCATGGTAGATGGGTGGGGGCGTGGAAACGCAATTCGTGAGGGATATAACGGACCGTGCTTGAAGGCTGGCTGACACAACTCGTTCGTGCACGGTTAAGCCGCATCATTGCACACACATCATCATTGCCTTGCCTGTACAGATAACTTGTAACAGAGTTTCTGATCTTGCAGTAAGAGCGTAAGGGACCCGCCGCAGAGGACAATAAAGAGCACCGTCCCACCATCGAGGAATACACATGTTCTAGAGCCAGCGCGCCGCGCGTCGACTCTCGAGGAATTCTAGCAAGAGTTCTCCCTTTTGATTCCGCTATTTGAATTTCCGCTGAAACGTCGACTAGACGCTGTGCTCCCACACCAGCTACCCGGGCAGCGTCGTCGAGCAGCTTTTTGGTCTGAGCATGGCCACCGAGTGTCGGTCATGGCAGACGGCCTAAACGATTGGATTGCGATTGGTGGCGGTAGATGCCTTGGCAGACGGCCTGAACGATTGGATTGCGATTGGCAGCTGTAGATGCCTTGCCTTGCACCGGAAAGCTTAGAATAGATCCACTTCTTCAAGGAACAAGGCCAGCGCGCGTCAAGTGCAATCGAGGAAGGAAGAAGAAGCGCTGGAGATCAACTCGGCCGCCGGCATTTGCCGACCCCACTCGAAAAATCAGCCGCCCGCTTCCCGCTCTTCCTTCCACAAAGCAAAACTTGCTTTCATCCAATTCGCTGGGACGCCATAATTTATTGCTATAAGTTATGGATGGTAAAATACAATGTTTAGTCCAGTAATTAGCGAAAATAGTCCATGGTCCGTTCGAGTCCGCGTCCACGTAGGAAATACATATTATACAATGCAAGGTAAGGGTGATGCTAATCGGAACACGGTCGGTCCTCATGAGGACGCGTCGGCGGGGGACCAAGACGAGCGGAGAACGCGTTGGGACGGAGGAAGATTATGTGGAGGGGGAGGGGGAAGAGCGTTGGTGGTGCTAGGTATAGAGTAGTACTCCAGCGTCCCCGCAAACCCAGGGTCCAGCGTCGGCCGGCGCGTGTCCACATCCTCCCCCTGCACATAATCCACACCAGGCGACAGCGATTCCGCCGCAGAGACAGGCGACGGCGCCTCTCTAATCGAGTCCGCGCGCTCGATGCGCGAGGTGCGTGTTAAAGACCTTTCGGGCCCAGAGCCGCGCTTCGCTGCGCGCGACTTGAGCAGGTGCGAGACGAGGACGGTGTCGCCCCGCGCCAGCGGGGGGACCTCGGGCGGGAGCTCGCTGAGGGGGCGAAGAAAGCGGGTGTGGGACGGCGGGATGGGGGACGAGGGGGAGGGGGAGAGGTCCGAGTCGAGGGAGGCGTCGGTGTCGCTGCGGGAAGCAGGTGTGGACGTAGGTGCAGGTGCGGGGCGGATAACATCGGGCACGGGCACGAGGGGCGCTGCGGGAGGGCGCCGCAGGTGCTGCGGAAGCACAGGGACAGGCGGGGCAGGAGAGGCGAGGTCGACGGTGTGCATGCGCGTGGACGCAGACGCGGAGCGTTCGGAGTACATCGACTCAGAGTCGCAGGAGTCCGCGGAGGCGGGCGCGGGCGACGGAGGGGGGTGCTGCTGCTCCAACTCCACCTTCTGGTACAGGGGTTTCGCTGGCTGTTTTGGAGGCGATTCTGGGATGGCGAGCCGCAGGCCGGGAGGCGGGGAGCGTTGCACGTACGTTATTGGTCCGGACTCGGTGACGTGGGGACCCAGCTCATAATCCTCGCCGCCGTAACTGTCCTGGACGTGGTGCTGCGGTACCCAATTCGAGGACGCTGCATCCTGGAGCAGGGGTCCCATGGATTCGCTGTTGTTTTTATCATGTCCAGGGTAAGATCGCCTGGTCTTGACCGAGAACTGCTCATAATGGGTGCTGGGCGGGGATTCGTTACGGGCCGCGCGCCGTCGCTTAAGCATAGATATGAGCAAAGCGACAAGGACGCCAATCAGGATGAGTGCGCCGACGATTAGGGCTACTATGAGGCCGACATTTGGGCCGGACTTGGTATCTCGAACCTGGAGGGCGGGCATGAATGCAGACGGTAGGTGGGGGTGTAGAAACGCGAGGCGGATTATAATCCTCGGTTAAAAGAGACCGCGGTCGCCGTCAATTCATTTGTGGAGACGCAAGGCCATGCAGAGGGGGCGTCGCATCACTGTTACGTGCACAGCCTGCCGCTGCGCAAAGTCCGACTAAACGCGGATGCGTATCCGCAACATGTCGGAGCGACGGAAGGAAGCGAGCCGACGGAGGCGTTGCAGATAAAGGCACCCTACCAAGGGAGCAGAGGAGTTGTAGACTTGTCTTCACAAAAACACGATTGAAATGGCCATGGGCCAGAATTGACTGTAATTGCAAGGATGCAGATTTTGCGCATCTATGAAGACAATTGCAGAGTCCAGAGCAAGAAGACTGCCATTTCAGGGTCCAGTTTTGTCAACTTGGCCATGGTGGTTGTCTTCAAAAGGGAGCGTAAGATATGAGCTAAGCATGATCTACGGTACATCCCGAAATTTAATCGTCATCTCTCCCACTGATCCCTCAGCCCGCAAGGCTTCTCCCTTTCCATTCGAAAAACAATTCCTCCTTTTGAATACCCTTCCAGTCGGTGAGAAATCAGAGCCCGATTGCAACGACCCTCAAACAAATATCAATCCTTCATCTCCGCCGCGCCAACGCCTCTGCTGAGCGGAGTCCTTGGTAGTACTCTATACTGCCACTCGGACCCTTCTCCCACTCTCCGGCTCTCTCTCCGACCGGTCCGTGTATTGCGCTGCGTGGGCATCGCTTGAAACCGGAAACGCCGATACAATCCTTGGCCGCGGCTGACACAAGTTCTTTAAGTCTGTCCTTATTTTTTGTATGCTCAATACTCGCCTTTGGGTCCTACTCTCTGTGTATTACACACGACGCTCATTATTTTATTCCTCTGTGAAGCCTTACCCTTCTACTCTGGTTCAGCAGAGCATAGCCTCCTGCTCTCGGCGTTTTGCCCGAGAACAATCCGAGGTCGGAGGGACGGGAATATCTGCTGGTCCAGAAACTCCTAATAACTACCTGGGACACGGCCAAGAACGCGACCGTGGACGGCGTCTGGCCGTGCACGTGTTTAATCCCCTGCAGGCGTTCACTGACACTACGGGTAGAGTTCTCCGCGCTGCCCGGCGCATAGCAAATAGTTACGGAGCACTCTGAGAACCTGGGACCAGACAAGATGTCGTGGTATCTGACCCCTGCTCAGTGCTAGCGCGTATCAATACCGAGACTTCAAGTTGCGTACTACGGAGAACCCCCGAGGGCCTGGGACCCGCCAAGAAATTGTATACGCCAAAATTCGTATGAATTCTGTGTCTAATATCATCAAGTCTGTCCGCATCCATCTCTACGCCAAAAACTGCTCCAACGATCCCTTCCGAGCAACATCAATTCATCCAGAACAAAAATTCAATATCGCATAGCGGCAATGGCAATGGATCACTGGACCCTGGCCAGTGGCCAGTCCCACCCTTTCCGCCCTTGATGCCAGCCCCGCCGGCGCCACCCGTTCCGCCTACGTGCAAGGTGTAAGCGACGACTGGAATAGCACCACAAACACTTCCTTACCGGAAATATTGCCAATTTTCCAGCGCTCGTCACCACCGCCTTCACCACGATTACACGTATTGCATCCCATACCAGCCATTTCTCCTATTATCTCAACCGCATTTCAATTTTCAACCGCGAGGCATTCTCACCTGGGACGTCGCCCAACCCAGCCTGTGCCTCTATCGAGATAGATTCGACAGCTTCGTGGACCAACAAGATAAGCTATCGAAATCGAATCAACTACAAAAGGATGGTTGAAGCAATGGCGTACCGCGTGTCCCTTGCTTAGATTCTTTGCCGCCGGCTCAGAAAAGATCGATGCAAGACGCTCTGGCATTTGTGCATTGGCTGAAGTTCTCTGGATGCAGATGTAGAACGGTATATCCTCAGGGCTGAGTGCCCTTTTAATACGGGAATTCTTGGCCGTGCGATGCAGGGAAAAGAAAGGCATGCAGACTCGTCGAACGGGTTTGTCGCTTGTACGATTGCCATAGCTTGCGAGGAGCGTTTTATAGCTGGTGGCACGCGTTGGAAATGCTGAATCGTTTTACAGTTGCCAGGTGGGGTCAAAAAACTTAAGGTTATTTGGGGGTGCCGCTTCAAGTCATTGGGCCAATATTCGGCGCTCTACACCGCCAATTAAGCTACTTAGGTCACCGTGGATAGTCTCTCCGTCAGACAGACACTATAGCAATGTGAAGCTCGCACCGCGCATGTTATGCAGCGAACATCACTGCAGCGTTGGAACCGCCCGCAAGCGCCATATTTTTTTAGCTCAACCCGAAATGTCTTGTCTGCCTTTGTCCAGTTTTTGCGGCCGGAAGGCCAACTCAAACCCTGTCGTGTTTATGGCAACGTTGAGTGAGCTGCTCTGCTGTGCAGTGAGCTGCTCGCTGATCCGCTTGATTTCTGTTGATCCTTGGCCCGGCACAGTGATTTGGATCCCAGATACCTCTTGGCCACTTCCTTCGCCTTTTTTTCCACGACGCTGATCACCTCAGGCTCTTTCCCTGGCTTGCACACTTCTCGAATGGGCTGTATTATTGCATCTACTGCCACTGGCCTGACCTAATTCACAACCCAACAAAGAATTCACGGAGCTTGTCTGGAATGTTGAATTTATGTAACTATGCATGTGGTACCACACTACACCGTAAAAGTCCTAGTGATTTCATATCTCCCATGTATGATATCTTTCAAGACAAACCTGGCTGAAAACTTCAAAAAAGACATTTGGCCAAGCATAGTGGCATGTGTGAGACTCTTCTCAAATAAAAGGAAGAATTGTTTTCTCCAAGTCAGTGCTGTGGAGGCTGTCACTGAGACTTCAAGTTGAACAGACTTTTGAGAAGCCAGTTCAACCAGCAAACCATTCCTATGTAGGTTTTCCCTGCTTCTGAGATTTTGATGATTCCCCACCAAAAATCAATTGTTCAATGACACTTTTTAAAGTACAAGATTTGGAAAGCCCTCTGACCACACTGTTGAGAATATGAGTTCAGATGGCTATACTTGCAAGATATGGCTGGTGTTCAACATTATTATATCTTCAGCATATCTGCATATCTCACTAGCCTGGCCCACTTCCATTATTCAGTACTCAACAATGTTGTTCTATGCAGTCACCAACCCAGATCCAGCATGTATCCAGAGGGCAACTGAATGTCTCTGCCAGCTCACACCAGAAGACAGATGATCTTGCCACAACTGTACAAGGCTTCCAGTTGGTAAATATCCAAGCTGAGGAGATAAAAACAAGTCTATTGGGTGCCCAGGTGGCCGGGAAACGAATTGAACAGGGAAAACCTTTAAACGATTATGTTAACTATTCATCCTTCTCTGTCAACCATTCTTGCAAAATGATGCATAAATATTGAGACCCGTAGGTCTACCACTCCGGAAAAGCGTGTCATCCTTGTGCAGGGGCCATGCTAATCTTGCCTCACAACAAGGAAGCGATAAGTATCCTTTGAGTTTGATCGGCCGTTAACAGCTTATCACGTGTGTTCACCCCTTCAATTCGCGCCGGCTTGGCCGGTAAGAAATTCTAAGCTTGTGTTGAACGCAGTACATGAATTCAATACCTGAAATCCTTCTGAGTCCTTCATGACTTCGACATATTGGTGAAACATTTTTAAAACTTCTTCTTGGGCGGAGATCGTAGGTGGGGTTATGTCCCGATGGATGGTGTTGGCAGTGACGGCCTCGATGTTTTGAAGGACGTCTGCGGCCGAAAAACCTGCGCCTTGAAAAAGCTGCTGGCGGCTCTCTCGAGCGTGAGGAGCGCGCTGCATGGAGGCGCAAAGCTAAAAGTTTTGTGGCACCGTAGTCGTCACGTGTTGCACTTGAATCCAGTGGACGATACGTACGTACTAGTCGACGTCCAAAAAATATGGATAGTGCGCACACTAAAGACAAGATAAAAGATCGTCAAGCCATCACTTCATGGATTCAAGTGAGTCGGTTACAAAGATAAGTTAGGGGTCCAGGAGTGTCCATGTGGGTCCATGTCGTACTTGACAATCATTCTCCGGCCGGCACCACCGTATGGCGAAACCCCAGCCGCCCGTCGTCCAGCCCGGCGGGCGCAACAACCGCCAACGGCGCGTCAGCCCTCCACCGCCCTCAACGCACTACTATCAGGCCGCCTCAAGCCTGCCGATCTTCGTGGACCCGCTCGACATCAAGATCCTGCTGTCGCACTTTGGCACGTATCCCACGTTCCGGACGCGATCACACTCCGCGTCGACGCGTTCAGCGAGGGCACCGTGAACGATTACCTGCGCAAGCGGTGCAAATACGTCGTGCACATGCCCGACGGCGCGGACGTCGGGTTCGTCGAGGCGGATTTGGGCGGCGTCGCCGGGGACGCGGGGCTGAAGAGCTTCGAGGGCGCGCTGAAGATGCGCGCGGCGCGGCGCAAGGAGAAGGTGCGGAAGGACGAGCGCGCGCACGCGCGCGCGCTAAGGGGCGGGAGCGTGAGAACCGGGACGTGTTTAGTGCGTCGGCGCCCGCAACGGCGACGTGGCGGTTCGCGGGGGAGGTGTCTGTTGTGGGCGAGGAGATCATGTCTGCGCAGGCCGTGCCGCCCGAGGCGGCGAGCAGCGCGTGGGTTGCGCGGAGCTTTGCGGCAGCGCCGCATTCGACGTCAGCCCCGCAGCGCGGCGGCAGCCCGCGGAGGAGGAGAACGAGTGGGATATGAACGCCGCGTGGCATGAGCTCGAGGCCAAGAGCGGCGGGGGCAAGAAGCGGAATAAACTCGGGAGGGGGATCATCGCTAGCAGCTGATGATGTCTTCCGATCGTTGCCGTCAGCTCTAGCGTTGGTATTGTTGTGGCCGAGGACGGGACAGAAGGCAGTGAAGACAGCCGTTCCAGAGCCGTTTCGCGGGGAGCCACGAGCCGCTGCCCGGTGTACACAATACCTGGAAAGGACTGGCGCGGCGTGCAATTTGTCCGCGAGGCTGCCAGGCGGTGGTGGGAGGCATATGCAGGCCCGGCGGAGGCGAAGAGTTGTTGCACGAAACGCGGTGTTGGAGCTGTATGTAACGAAAGGGGGTTAGAATAGAATAGACACGAAACGGGATGCATGCCTGAAGTCTGACACTTTACAGTCCCATTACTGCGCACGCACGCGCAAGATGGCATGGAAGAGGCGGGGCGGTCCCCGAGCATGGGTCCCGCCGGAAGGGCACACCGCAGCAAAGTGGAAGGAGGGCAGGGATCCACAAGCTGAAGGCGTGGGCATGGGTGCCGCGAAAAGACTGCAGCGGTGTGTAACATCGTGGTAAAGGTGGAAAAAGGCCGCAAAAGACCCCGACTTCCTGGCACGCCCCCCAAATCGAGTGGGGTTCCGTTGGGCGCGAGATTTTCTACTTGCGCACGCCACTGGGCTCCTTCACGACACTAACGTCCCCGCTCGGCGCCACGAGCCCGCTGACCCGCTGCGCGGGTGCTCTTGAAACCACTGGCACTTGATTGCCCGTTTGAGTCAAGGGTGCGGGGGAAGGCGTCGGGTGGGCGTGGGCATGTGTGGGCGGCTATAGCGAGGGTTTAGCATCGTTTTCGATGCGTGGTTGGTGTAGAAGACGTTGAGACGAGAGACACGAAGGGAGAGCCGGGAGAACCCGGGATGAGTGGTGAGGGCGGCATTAACCCCATGTGGTGCTTGAGTTGGGGCAGACTTCAACAGCCTGTATGGCGAAGCGGTAATATGGGAGCCGGCACCAGCGGTTAAATTGATGGCCAACACAGCCATTGCACTGCCACACTCAAATGCGCCGAGCTCGACTTCCACACGCCAACATCTCAACGCCGCCTCGGGAGGACTTTCTGAGCTGACAATACCTCTTCAACTTTGAATAGCAACTTGTACTAGTATCAATATCATAAAATACATGTTTAATCCTCCATTTCGACATCCTCTTTCTCTACCCGGTCCTCAACAACCTGTGTAATGGGTCGGATGGCCCCAGATATCTTGAGAATTACCTCCTGTGGGACTGGATATAGCTCTGGGTTGAGTTGATACTTCACCAGGGCTGCTTCGAGTGCTTTCTGCTTATCAGCCTTTCGAGGATACGTGCTATTTGGTCTGATATCCGGGACTCGTCGCAGACGGAAGGCATCCAACTGCTGATTGAGCTTCTTCACTGTGAGGTTCTTCTCCCGGGCTGTGTCGTAAATTTCAGCAATGGACGAAACGAGGACGACTTTCACGAGCTCGCGAAGATCATCAATTTCCTTCTGGCGCTTGGCAATCTCCTTCTCCTTCCGCATCGTTGCAAGTCTGATACGGAACTCGGCGAGCTCTGCTTTCCTTTTGCGCTCGATCCCACTTGCGTCCTCCTTCCGGGCCAGTCGCATGATGTACAAATGGTCCGGGACTTCAAAGAGCGCATCCATGAAGTCCTGGGTATTATTTTGATTGTACATCACCATTGCATTGAACTGGTGCAGCGTGAGGGTGGGATGGTTGCGGAGGATCACCCGCATCTGTCCGAGGGAGCCTTCGTTTGCATCGTTTGTTGCCAGCATCCACGCGAGTTGTCGCTCGCTGGCAGATGCCTCGTCAATCAAACCTCCTGGTGCAAACTCCGAAGAGAACCGAATCCAGGTTGCCAGCGCACCACGGAAAAATGCGATGGTAATTTCTTTGAGGTGTGGGAGCTCTGGCATGAGCCGTACAACTGCCTCAATTGCCGCTGGGTCTTTCCATTGCTGCCCATCGAGAGAAGCTGTGACATGCGAGATGTCGGGTGAGATGATGGGATCGGGGTTCTCGATGATGCCTTCGATGTGTTCTCGCACGTCGACGTGGAGGGGACCCAGGTCCAATGCATTTGTTGCCTCGGCTCCAGGCCCCCGAACGACTCGCATATAAGGATGGGTAATGATTTGCTGATACAGGACCATGGCGCAGAGCTCTGTGAGAGTCGCTGGATCATCAAGGCCATCGCGCACATTCTTTTCGATGTTGGTGAGACCTGGGTGCGTCTTCGAGTACTCAATTACCTCCATGAGCTCGCGGTATTGATCCAGGTATTTAATGAGCTCCGCGGCGGCGAGCCCATGGCTTCCAAAGCGAGTATTATTGGTGTCCGGAAACCGAAGGTGGTACTGCCCGAGTCGGTAGGTCATGAACTCGGTGTGCTTGTCCCCTTGTCCTTTTTTATCATCCTTGTTGTTCAGGATAGCGCCAGCAATTGCGCACAGTTTTACTCCGCCCCGAGTTGAGTCCTCCAGAGCTTTTTGCTCAAGCTCTGTGAGCAAACCCGAGATTTTGGCACCTGGCTCGAGTACGCGCTGGAGTGCTACACTATTTGCCTTGTTGCACAGCAGAATCGGCCCAGGGATACCGCGACGATCCCATTCGCCCCCCATCTCCGTATTTCCGCCACCGAAACTGTTCTGGTCTTTGTGCATGCAACATCCGGCCCAAAAAAATAGGTCGAGCTGTCTTTTCTCTTCCGGTGGGAGTGCATCATATTCCTCCTTTCCCACCGCTTCCACGATGTCAGCCATGAGCTGTTTATCTCGCTTGGCCTGTTCCTGCGCCGACAACGCTTCCCACGCAGCAATCCCCCCGACAGCCGCAATTTTTTTCGCGTTCCAGCCCTGCAGGTAGAAGACAAGGTCGTTGATTGATTTTGCGGCAAGTCCATCCTCTCCGAGCTCTTTTACTGCTTCCTCGTGCTTCAGGGTGCCCATTCCGCGAGCTGTTGACTGTTCGACAGAGGCATGATCACCATTCATGCCCTTCAGTATCCGCAAAAACTGGCGGAACGTGAAATTCTTCCCCAGTCGTTGCGCCAGAGGACTTTTGTTGTAAACCGTTGCATTGGCGTCGACGCGGTGCCTCCATCCCACCACTGCAGCCTGGCTGCTGTGATCGAGTGTAGATTCAACGCCAGCGGCACGAATGCGCGGTGTCGACGCCGGATCAATATGCAATGGGTTCTTGTTGTAATCGGGGACTCGGTGCTGGAATTTCGAGGCTTCGTAATTATTTCCGCGATTGGACGTACTGTCAGCACTGATTGTGACACCTAGATCCACCGAGATTTGGTCTTGGAGCAAATATAGCTCAGACTAACATAGTACGTACCTTCGTTAAGGGACAGTTCATATGTTAACTGCATTCTGGCAGCGATCCCGCCTTCAAGGACAGCTCGGCCGACTGTCCGTTCGCTCATAGTACGGCCTCCTTGTATTTTGACACCAAAAATTGACCCGATTTTCATCATCAAAGGGCCAACCTTGGCCCGCGCGCACCCAGCACCAACCATAAGGCGCGCCATTTGGCGTGCCTGAATGGTGTACATGCCCTTCTTGGTAAGTTTTGACACAACCGGCCGCTCCTTCATTCGTGCAATTGTCCTCTGCAAAACCCCGGATGAGCGATGAACACGCTTTGCAAGCGCGCGGTTCTCCTTGCGGACATCGACAGCCACCTTCTGCAAATATAAGACACTCTGTTGCAGGGCTAAAAGCTGCCGGTCACGCTCAGCGGCTAGATCTGCCGTCCGCTTCGAAGCAATTGCCAATTTGCGCACACAGATCTCCCGCTCCTTCTTTTCGGCCTTTAGCTGCATAGCAAGATCCGAGACCTTTGTCTGGAGCTTTATGTCCTTTTCTCGCATATGGCGAGCCTTTCGCTGTGAGTTGGCGAACTCCTTCTTGTAGTTTTTGGTCTCGCGCGGCGCCGGCTTCGGTACCTCCTTGGGGAGAGGAATGTTTTCCTTGTTGGCTCGTTTCGCTGCCAGTGATGCGATTTGGGCCTGTTGGGCCGCGGAACGCCGTTTTGGATGTTTGATTGAGGCCTGTTTCGTTCCCCCCGCCATCGTTGGAGAGGCAAAGCGGGTGGTGGATGATTTTTGGCAGATGTGTTGTTCCTGTCTCAAATAAATTCATTTCTTTCACTTTGACTGCTCTGGCACAATCTATGAGCAACATACCTTCTTTGTACACGTACTCTGCGCGAAGGACGCGTCCAAAAGTCAATTAGAACGGCCGCAGCAAATTTTGTGCGCGTCCAGTCACACATTAGTCACGCGTTTGTGTCACCCTGATGGCGGTGATTTTGCAGCTCAATTCGGGACGGTCACCGACCCCGACACATCAATCCTTGGCTGCCGAACTTTGACACTGGTTTCTAGCTACAAGACCTCCGTTGGAATAAGAGAAATAACAAAAATTGGTCTCGCAGCACGTTCAGAGTAAGGTTATACCCTTATCATCTCTTGAACCGCAACGTACGTCTTGTTGCTAGACATAAAAGAAAAATATCTGCTTCCTCCGATTTGGGGATAGATGCCGAGGAGGGCTGGGAAACTGTCCGGCATCTCGCACTCAGATCTTGGCAGTGGAGCTTCTGATCAAAACATAAACAAAGGATCATCAACACCTATAGGCGGTGCGGGCTCCCAGCGGTAACGGCCTTTTCTCTGAATTGCCTTCCCGAGGTATCCTGGGTTCAATTCCCGGGATGTGCATTTTGATAATTGCACCATTGCTCCAACCCTTTGCGAGCGCACCTCAAAAATGGCCGTAAAATTGAGAAATTCTGTGTTCGGAATCCGAACACAGAAATGGCCAATTTTACGGCCAAAAATTTGACAAGACAAAAAGTCAAAGCCCGAGTGGTACCCTAAGTTCGGTGTACCTCAAAAATACCCATAAAATTGAGAAATTCTGTGTTCGGATTCCGAACTCAGAAATGGCTAATTTTACAGCCAAAAATTACCCAAGACAAAAAAGTTGCCAAGGTCCTGGAGTGAAAGCGAGCAGTTTCCAAGTCAAGCAAGTAAAGAAGCTGAAAGTGAGAGGGAAATCAAGAAGTTTAAGTCATGACAAGAAAGCGAAAGTGAAAATGAAGAAGGTGAAAGTGACTGACAGTCTCAGCACAGAAAGAGAGCCCCAGGTGAAAACCAAATGTGCGGTGGGTGCTAAATATCCTCAGACTGTAAAGTAAAAGATGTCCAGAAGGAGTACGCTGTTCAAATTAAGTGAATTAAGTCCAAAAAGGCCCGGAAAATTCAAGCGCAGGAGCCACTTTCACTTCTCTGTATCGTTCCAATTTTTCGTATGACACCCCGAAGGGGTCAAAGAAGTGTAGAAATCTCGGATACTGACTACCAGAATGATGTACCTTGTGTGGCACACCTTTTTCACGGCGCCGGTTTCATGAGTAACCGGTTCGGTAATCACCTAATAATATCTCCTTAAGGACTTTCCCTTACCATGTTGGAACATCTCCGAGTTAGGAGTGAATTGTATTTCACAAAGGTTGCTCAATCGGTGAACCGATAATCACTGGTAAAATATGATCAGACCAGAAAAAAATACACAAACTCTTCCATCCGCTTTGAGCATGTGAGCCCGAGGTGATCGGTGTCGTGGAAGAAAAGGCAAAGGAAGTAGCCAAGAGGTATCTGGGGTCTAAATCACTGTGCCGGGCCAAGGATCAACAGAAATCAAGTGGATCAGCAAGCAGCTCACTGCACAGCAGAGCAGCTCACTCTGTGTTGCCATACGTGTTGGCTGTTCTGCTATTCAGCATGTCTTGTGTATGACCAGAGTCGGTATCTTGCAATAAACTCTGAACCATACATCGGGGGGACTCAGAGCATTTCTGAGCTTTCGTTTGTCCCAGGCGGAGGGGTCGTTGTGCTCAGAGATTTGACTTCGAGCAGTTGTTCCCTATACCTCATTCAACGTTGTTCTACGGACTTAGTAAGGTCTAGACGTAGGAGCACGCCACGTTCAGTAGGTGAGGGATGTTTGATTCTTCGGGAATCGGTTAATTCGTAAAGTCTCCTCATCTTCCATCGCCTTCAAGAGTACTCCAATACAGGTTGGCGTGCTGCATTCACGCCAGATCAGAAGTCACAAACTAGGAACGCTCCCAACACAGCAGCGCAAGAATTATTGCCAATTTTGTTGAGAGCTTCTAATGGCTATCAGTCATAGTCATGATAGTACTCGAATTCTAACCAATTTGAATCGGTATTTCTGCCAGCACCGGTCGGCAGAATCTTCGGCCGACGTGACTTCAAGCTTTCGGTATTTATTTGCTCGACACCCACATCTCGGCGCCCTTTGGTACTCCTGACTCACGCGGTAAGCCTGGCGGCGCGGCAGCGGCTGGCGCCTCCACCGAATCGCGTTCCCATCTCCAGTACCGAGCGTTTCAGACCCATCTCAAACCCAAATTGAAAGGAAGTCTGGGGTAGTTTGGCGTCCTGGATTATGAATGAATGCTCAAATCCATCGACCAACCCTCCGCGTGATCGGGGCGACAACAACAATCTAGATAGGTATTACGATAATCCATGGCCTTGCAAATGCTCGAGGCGGAGGCATGAAGAAGGCCCGGAGTGAGTCTGGGTTCCACAGGCCTGACGAAAGCTGGGAATGTGGGTTTTCCCGCCGATAAGAGCCAAGCACAAATCGCGGCGCGATCATGAGCTCGACGCGATTGGATGTGTGTTCTTGAATGCCACACCGTCTTTGTGAGGAACACCAGGCCAGCTCACCAACGATCTTCTCCCGTCTCAAACAAGCGGCGCCGATGAGGTCCTGAGGCTGAATAAGAAAGACAACGGGGCATACATGCTTATTGGGGAGCTTAACTCGGAGTGCAGGAAGGATGGATACGAGATGTGCACGGGGGGCAGTGAGCACCGGTGCCAGTTATCAATATACAGAAGTTCCGTCATTGCTGGTAAAAAAATAAAGAAATAACATGAAAATGCCGGGAGTTGCCGCATATGAAACTTACTTCCGCAGTCTCGACACGGCCGAAACCTTACCAATGGCGTCAGCCAAGCACGAAATACCCTTCAAAATTCGGGACCTACCCAAAAGGGCTCTGCATTCGATCCGCGTCGTTCAGCGCGATGCAGATCAAACAGACCCTTTAGGCAGGTCGCGGTGTGAGCAGCTGCCGGCAGCCAGCACCGTGGTGGAGTGGGAGGAGGCGGGTGATGTGAGGCGAGGAAGGCGGCAAAGAGCATGGGTTCCAACTCCACACATGCACCTCATGCGCGACCCCGTTAATACCGCGTAGCATGCCCGTCCTGTAGGTAAGGCCGGGCAGCTCAATGTCTCTTCCCAGACTGCAGGCAGCCGTCCGGGTACGGTGGGCGTCATGCTGGGCACGCTGTAGAGCCCCGTCCGCGGTTCTCTTTCTCAACTCTCGTCCCTCCTCAGCGAAGGGTACGTGCCAAATTCCTGCGGCTGTGGGGTGCGAAAAGCTGAGGAGAAGTGGCGTTGGCGGCGGAGGAATATGATTCCGACGAAGCGAACCATGTAGGAGGGAAAAAAGCGTTGCCAGCGAGGTAAACAGAACAGTCACACTCAAATGAAGCCTCCCGAAGCTCACAGCCTGGGTTTATCCTCAGAGAAAAAACTGAACCTCTCATTCCTCGCGTTTGTCTCGGAGTATTCTAGTATAGCATTGCAAATCTAGAGTCGATACCCGCGTCGTGAGCCATTCATTCAAAGTAGATGGTGGACGGTCATACATACCTTTACACAACACCCCCAAGCCCCGGAAACAGCCCAATCTATCCATCGTCCGTCTATCACTCATCCGTAGCCGCAGCCCTCTCCGCATCGCGCTCTAGCGGCGCCGCCTGCGTCTGCTTCACAGGCTCAGCTGCAACCGTATCGGGCAGCGAGAATTCTTCCATGGGCAGCACGGAGAGGAAGATGGCCACTGCGATGCCCTGCGAGTAGCATTCAATCCATACCCCAAGCCGAAGGTGGATGATGAGAAAGACGCACAATATGACAGTAAAATACCGTCCGGAGCGCAGCGCCCAGCTCGTCGTGGCCTGGTGCTGGAGGTCTGCGGACAGGGTGTGGATGTAGGCCGTCGAGTCGAGGATCTTGGTGACGATCTTTGTTTTGGACAGTATCATTGAGCGCTCGGACAGAGAAAGAAACGAAGAAACGCACGTCCTCGTCCGAGATACGTGCGCGGAGATTGCGCGCGAGGAGCGTCTGGGTGAGGGTCGCGGAGAGGGAGACGCCAAGGACTTGACCCATAGTGCGAAAGAGGTATGATACTAACGAGCAGTGGGTAAGAAGCAAGTAGAATCGGCACCGCAGGACGTACTGCCGGTCGCAAGCGGAATGTCGTCGCGGGGGACGCTCGCGATGAGCGCGAGCAGCGTCGTCGTCATCACCGACGCGAAGCCAAAGCCCTGTGAGCCGTGAGCATCCACGATTCATGATTGACGAAAGAGGCAACTTACCGATGGCGCCAGGGTGACATACAACACCCATTCTGGGGTGTCGGGGTTCCAGGACGCGAGGAGTATGTTCGCAGCAAGAATGCTCAGGCTCGAGATCACCTGGAACGTCCAGTAGCGGCCGGTCCTGCGCATGTACAGACCGGCGAGGAGCGACCCGATTGCGACAAACACCGAGTTGGTGATTAGGTGGGAACCAGCATTAGCAGAGGTGCGGAGCCGCGCCGCAGTGAAATAGAGCGGGGTGTTGTACAGGATGGAGAAGCTGAGCACTGCCAGAAGAAAGTTGTTGACTGCGACAAAGCCTGGTGTTCGCTGCAAAGGGCGTAAGATGATGACGGAGGTGGCAAAGATAAACTGTACGCGTTTTAGGATGGTGATTGGCATAACAGGCTCGGCGGCAAATTTGAGCTCGATAAGAAGGAATAAGCAGGCCAATACCGCGCTACAGATACGTTAATCAAGGCAGAGAATTGCTGTGAATTAATGAACCTACGCGGCCGTCAAGAGCCCCCAGACACGAGGATCTTCCCAGGCGTACCCAAGAGTGGACTTGAAGTGCATGCCCAGGAGGAAGGTCAAAAGGGTCAGAACAAGGGTTGCGGACCCTGCATAGTCAATTCGTTTGAGCTTGGCGAAAATGCCGGTGTTTGCTGCAGCGAGGACTGATTCCGGCTCCCGAATCTTGAGGTACAGCAAGAGGAGACCAAAGATCAAAAATGGGGACTGAAACAAGAATGCAGCACGCCAGCCGATAGTGTCGCCGAGCCACCCGCCCAGCGGCGCACCGATGGCGCCACCGAGTCCAAAGAGGAGATTCGCGACTGTCAGTAAAATCAGAGTCAAGCCTGGATGATAGCCGGAGGGAGCACCCACACCCTTGGTAAAGCCCCCGACTTTTCAAAGGCACAGAGTCGGACATGATGACGGATCCGACAACGGTCATTCCACTTCCTCCCATGCCTGCAATGGCCCTGCATAAAACAAGTTGCCACCTTTGATAAGTCGGTTAGCGGGAATAATAGTAGCACTTGGACGCGTCCCGGCGTACATATTCTGGGCTAAACCGCATAGGATCGTACCCCCACCGAATAGCGTACCCGCAAACAACATGCTAGGCCGTCGCCCCAGGATGTTGGCTAGTCGACCTAGTAGATATTAGGCATAGATTTGTGACGATAATAATCGGGCACACCATATAGTGGGGTGAATGCGCAGAGCGAAAGCAGGTATGCCGTCCCAATCCAAGAACTGAGCTGCATAGACTGCAGGGAGGAGCCAATAGTGCCAAGGAGCGTCGCAACAATGGTGGCATCGAGAGATCCTATAAATACAAGGCTGAAAATAAAAAACTCCAGGTAAGTAGAACGCAAGGAGCGAGGAGATCGACACCCAAATTTACGTAAACTGGGCTTGACCTGAACCGCGACGTACCTCCAAATGCCCGTCATTAACAGCGCAAAATCCCTGTTCGACGCCTCTGCGGGTCCTTTGGGGATGAGGGGGGTTCGCTCAGTCGCCATTGAATCCGATGTGGAAGCAGAAAGAGGCTGATTCAAAGCTCGGGAGTGATTCGCAAGATCTGTCATAATTCGCGACAAACCGCGATAACACTCAAGCGCTAGCGACCTCGGTTTATGGTTCTCTGCAGCTCGGTCCTTTATATGCTCTAGACCTACCTCCCTTTCGCCGTACCTGATCGCCCGCCCAGCTCTTGGCCTCAAATTGCATCAATTCCTGCTGCCAGTGCTGGGAATGAAAGCTCCAAGTCCCCGTGGACGGGCCATCCCGTCACCACATGCAAAATGAGACTCCACAAGCCAGAAATTTGGGGCGTATGCTACGTTCACACAATCTCAACGACCAACTTCTTCGCACTAACGTCCTTGAACATCACCTCCAACCTGAACCCTTCCCGACAACCTCGTAGTGTGGCCTGCACTTCATACTCCCGTTCGCCAGAGCGCCTTCGAGCCAACCTTCGAGTCAACCTCCCCAGACCGCGCGACCGACCTCATTTTCGCGATAGTGATGCTGGCATTATCGCTGATCTCGACCTCCTCCGGCCAAGCTTCGAGTGGCGGGAACCCCGGCGGCCGCACCGTCGCCACGTGCTTCCTTCCTCCGAGCCGTGCAGTGCAGCGACGGCCGCACATTGTGCCAGAACAGCGGGCGCGAAGATGGCACAGAAAATGCCCACCATCTCGCCCTTGCCCTGGAGTGCCGCCACGATATCCTCGACCACCTCTCGCGGTTGTAGTCAAAGACGTACATCAAGCCGAAGTTCTTCGCACTCGCCGTCGCCGCGACGGTGTACCCAGCAGCCTTGGCGGCTTGAATGCCACACGCGCCGACGCTCGACGAGCCACCCCATGCAAGCAGAAGTTTCCGTTAGGCTTGTTCCACACCGGCTTGGGGACGGTGAGCGCCACCGCGTCCTCGTTGAACAGACTCCACACGGCAACGGCGAGCCCTAAACCCAGCACGTAGGCCTCGTTGAAGCTGACGTGGTCCGGATCCTCACTAGCATCGGCTCGTCGACGACGGAGTAGTACAGCTGGAACCCGCCACACGCCGGGTCCTTTTAGTAAAATATGCAGAGGGCGGTGACGCGGTCGCCGGGCTTGAAGCGTGTGTTGTCGGGTCCCGATCGCGCTCACGATGCCAGCGATGGCGTTGCCCAGGATGTAGGGGTACTGGTTCGCCTGCACCACTATTCCCAGTTTCTGGATGGCGGCGTCGGCGGGGTTGATGGCTGCCGAGTGCACTTGGATGACGACCTCCGTGCCTTTGGGGATGGGCGCGGGCGCGGGACCAACCTCGAGGGGTTCGGTCTTTGCAGCAACAAGTCAGGCCGCTTTGTTTGGGAAGACAGTATTGACGGACATCTGGCCTTGCGAAACACGATAATTCTGTATGTCGATTTATGTGCCTTTTCGGGAAACCAGCCGATGAAGTAAGAGAGTTTGGCTAAGCAGGGTGCGCGAACTAGCGCAAAGATCTGGACGCAGGTTACGCTGAATCAATTCCTGTCTTGGCTAATTGATCTTACTTGACGATGCGGTCAGGTTCCTGAAGAATCTAGTATTTATGGCATGGACGGTGGTCTGTTGTATGCGAATGGGAAGTCAATGAAAGAGACTAGGTCTGTTGTGCAGCTTCAACGCGCACGCCTGTCTGTGACGCGTCTAAATTCCCAATCTGGGATAGGACTCTGGATAAATTTCAAGCCCAGCGTGGTCCCATTTGCGCATACCTTGTCTTTTTTTTGGCGAGTTCAAAACATTTGATTCTCAAGGCAAAAAACATTTATGTAATTTCAGTTACAGTCCGACTCGGATTCCGATTACATTGCGTCAATTTTCAAGACGCTTAGTTTCCGTCGTTGCGGCACTACATCCGAAGTATCCCATCAGCCCTGAATAATTTTCTCAAACTCCAACGACTTACGCAGACTTGCACATTGCCGAGCCCGCCGCAGCTCCCCGCGTTCGGGTCAGGGCGGCACGCATACTGTAGCCCCGTCTGGGTACTGATGTATCCATTGAAGACGGGGCCCGGCGCGCAAGAGAAGATACCCTGCGTGCACGGGTTCTGGTCCGTGATCAGGCTGTCGACGACGTTGCACGAGTCGTCCACAACGACCCCTGGAAGTAAAAAAGAATTAAATTCTAGCGGCGCAGAGGAAAATAAATATCACAGACATTTGTTGGCGTCGAAGACCTTTTGGTGGGTGTCGATGATGCCGAAGTTGAAGCCGGGACAGGTCGCGGATGCGGTGGCGGCGACGGCAAGGCCGACTAGAGCGACTGTGTTGAGATTGAACATTGTCTGTTGGATCGCGCAAGTTGAGTTTCGAGTAGAACAGAATACGAGAAGTGAACCGACAAACTGGGAGAAAATTAATTAGACTGGAGGTGTGAGGCACTTCGAAGTCCGAGTAGTTGGCTGGATGCATTATTGGATTCATATTGTCCTTTATATTTCCTTCTGAGACCGTCCATAGCGGAGGATTTGACTATGAGCGCAAAATTAAAATGTCAACCAGAGAATTTGTGGAGGAATTCGGTTGGTGCCAAGGCAGCTGTGGAGCTCAGCCATTGAAATTAGGTATCCCTCTTGCGTTCTCTATTAATCGGCAAGTTTCGGCATTGGAGTATGAACTGTACAAAGCTCGCGGCTCGGGCTCCGAGCCCAATTGATCAAGTGTCAGCAAGAGAAGTGACCAGCGAAAAATTATGAACTTGATTTAGCTGTGTCCTCAGGAGTTGGCCACTTTATCGGCGTGAATATTCGATGGCATTTCCTGTGATAGAGCGGCCAGAGATTTGTCATGTCGCCTTATCAGTTACATTGAATTGGGCATCCCTCTTGCTTCCGGGCGTTTTCCGCTATCAATCGGCAAGTTTCGGCATTGGACGCTGGGTAGAGTAATATGGACGTACAAAACGCACGGCTTGAGCTCCGAGCCCAATTGAGCAAGTGGCTGTAGCAAAGAGAAGTGGCCAGTGAAACTAGCTGCGCCTTCGATGAGTCATGACCGAGGTTGGCTACCAGACTCTCAGAATATTGACACCCGTATTCGAGGGTTCATGTGGTCGAGCGGCCAGAGATTTGTCATATCGCCTGATCAGTTATTTCACATGCCCAAAGTGCGGCCTGCTGGTTTAAACGATCTCTATCCTTGATCGGAGATTGAGAAACAGGGAGGCCGAGAATACGAAACGCTCCACAAATTTTGGTCGGAATGGAAAATCAAGCCAACTTTAATCCTGTTCAAACGGTCGCACTGTTATCAAATTTTTGTCACAGCATTTCCCGTTGTCTCGCCACAAAACAGCAAGTGTTTCCCGTCCTACAAAGACAAACTTGACCTGTGACTTGACGCATTTCATCAAGACAGTTGACTGCGCACCTCTGAAGACTGAGATAGAAACTGGGCTCTGAAACTGAGTCGCCGCCGCAGTTCAGCGGTGGCGCTGCGGCAACATCTTAGATTCCTAGTGAGTTGAGCAATATTGCATCACAAGCTTGACTTGCGCACAGGTGCCGCAGCCAGTCGCCGCCAAGAGCAAATGAGTCGCGGAAGGTAAGCATCTTCGAGCGCCAGCCTATAGCGTACGAGAGTGAGAGAACATCGTTGTTTGTGAATCAATGCCAGAACTTCGTAGTGACACCGCCACTGTCCTAAGATGGCAATTTCCTTGCCTAAAATGGGCACTTCCCCCTACATTGGAGGTAAGTCTGTTTGAGGCCCCAAACAGGGTGCGCTGACCAGTGTCAGCTCAGGGAGACTTCTGCGGAGGTCGGGAGACGGCACAGCGAAAGCTGCAGAGTAGCACAGACAAATCCAGAAACAAATCGACAACCCAATGCAAAATTAAGCAGCCCATGTGTAAGCCGGGCCATCTAGCCAATACATATACAAAGCGACGTGCATAATACTTACTTACTTTACATTTACTCCGGTGTCATGCCTATTCGGAGGTCGTTCGTGTCATAATTTGCTGGCCAGGTCAGCCCGAGGACGAGATGCAGAGCGTTCGGTGGACGGAGTGAGGACGCCTCAGACCGCCGCACTGTGTCTCCGCGCGTCCCGCTCCCTCTCCCGCGCCCAATCCCCTACTGCAGCATCGACTTCACCCCTTCCGCCGCCCCCCATGCCCATGCGGCGCCTTCCGCCGCCCCTCGACATTCACATGCCCGCTCGCCCACCCAGGGATGTACTCCCCGTCCGCCCACACATCGCTATCCTCCTCGTCCCCCTCCCCTTCCGTCCCCTTCTCGTCAGGCTCATCCTCGTCCGGCTCCTCCGTTGCCAGGGAGCCGGGCCGCGTGCTCGTCGTCCCAAGCGGCGGCGACGGCCGGCGCACATTCGCGCTAGTGCTCATTGCGTGCACAGGGATCGTCGCCGCCGCAGACGACCGCGCCCTCTTTACCGGAGCCGGTGTGGGCGCAGAGCCGGCGGGCGGCTCGGGCTTGCGCATCTTCGTGTTCAGCTTGGGCTCCGCGTAGTTGACGCTCTTTCGCGTGCGGCGCTCGCGCCCGCCCGCTTCTGTCTCCGCTTCCGCCTGCTGCTATTGCTGCTGCTGTTGATGTAACCGGCTCCACAACATACCTGCGTTGGTCCGCGGTCGCGGTCGGAAGTAGAGTCGAGCGACGACGCCGAACCCGAGCCCGAGCCCGAGCCCGAGGACACGGGTTTAGCCTGCGGCTGCTTGGGCTGCGGCACAACCGCGATCTGCGGAGGTACAGGGAGGGCCTTGGGTTCTGGCGGCGGCGGGCTCGGGGGCGCGGCAACGAGGAAGGACCGGGCCTGGACGTGGGTCTCGAGCGGCAGGGGGCGGCAGCACTGCGTCGACAACCGAGTCGGCCTTGCTCCGAGGGCGAGGCGGGTTGGAGTTTGTGACGTCCTTTAGCCTCGCTTTGGCTTCACGGCAGTGGCGGGGGTGGCAGCGTCGTCTCGCGCACGCCGCTTGCGCTCCTTGTCTTTCTCCTTCTCGCGCTCCTTCTCCTTCTGCCGCTCGTTCTCGCACGTCTCGTCGGCCCCGTCGTCGAAATCCAGAGCATCGATGTCAACGACGCCGAGGTCCAGTAAGAGCCCGCTTTGGCGGCGCTTCTTAGTGGGCAGGTGCAAGCAAGGAGAGGTCCAGATGCGGAGGTGGAGCCGGCGCCGAGAAGGACGGTGCGGCGGGGGCGATCGGGGGCGTGCTAGATCGGGCCGGAAGCGGCAGCTTGGACGCACTGAGGCGCGCCTTCTTTTTGGCCTTGCGCGGTGGGGACGCCTGTACGTCCTCCGGCTCCTCATCCTCATTGATGTTCGAAACCTGCGGTTCGCGCGCCAGGCGATTAACATTATTAGCATAGGTACTAGTCCGTGGGGAGGCCGTAGGGCGGCGTGGGGGCGTGAGGGCCGGTGATGGTGGGGCGTGGACGGGAATGTTGAACGTCTGGCGTAGGAATCCAAAATGCGATGCGAGGGTTTGTGTCTGAAGGCAAGATGCAATGTCAGAGCATGAATAATCACTCATGCCACAGCACGTACCGCCGCTTCGGCGTCCGACAGAATTTTGCGCGACTTTTCGCGCTCACGCTTGAGCTGGGCTGCGAGTGCAATCTCAGATGCGCGCAGGCGCAGGTTCTCGGTATAGAGTGTCGAGATTTCGGTGTTTAGCTCCTCGATCTTCATGCTGAGTGTGGAATTTAGTCTGAAAATAAGGCACATTAGCGGCGGTCCTCCAGTCATGATTCAGGTGTTCTAGAGCCAGATTTCAAACGCAAGAGTCCCCAAATCGTCCCACCGGCAGCAGTGCTGCTTGAGTGAATCGGACGTGCCCGATTTGGGTCAAGTGGGACGACTACTCGCAGGTGGCAATCCAGCTCTGAAACCCCCCAGCGCACATACTTTGTGATATGCTTGTTCGCAAGCAAGAACTTCTTCTTGACTGTGAAGCCATGCAAAAGCTCAGTGTGATGTCCAAACGAGATGGGAAAAGCGCGCACAGGTCTCAAACTCGAACAGGGCATCGTTCTGGCGGACGTTCATCGATACCCGCGACTCTCGCCTGCTCATCGTGCGCCCCGGCGTCGAAGCGTCTGCGCCAACGGTCGGCGTGGTGGAGGGAGATCAAGAGACTGAGATTTGATCCCAACACAGGTCACGTGCGTACAATCTCTTCTGCCACTGCCTCTATGTTCCACCCCGAGTTAGGCCTTATCCTGCTTCATTCCATCACACTTTGTTCTGCATTATCTGCGGAACAATAAAGACAAAAGCTCTTGGTCGATGTATACCTTGTTGGCAAATGGGGATCGGAATTATCCCCAGTAGGGAAACATCCATAATCGCTGCTTGGAGATTTGGCATTTTTCGACATCGACCACGTATTTTCTGGGTGGCTCGCCTCTCGGCCGGGTAAATCGGAACTCAACGTCTAGTGCCCGCGCGCCACTCATCTTGCTTCTCTTCGACGCTTTGACGCTGTGGGTCTCCTCATGTCTAGATTACGGCAGCCTCAAGGCCAGAATTTTACCCCTCGCGGCAGTTTATGGCTATGGTTTTCGTCTCATCTCATCATACCCGGGTGCACAACCTTCTTCCTTCGATTTTCTACATTTCGATCCACCTCGGCCGCCGACCTTTATCAATTTTGCCCACGGTGACCCACGGGCCACGGGCGGTAGCTCTGCCAGCTCGACCCCGGTAAAGCCACCACGATCTCCACGGAATCACAAATCATGTCGAGGGCTTTCGATGGACTGTCAACAGAGGCTTCCTTGAAAGAAGAGAAGCTGTTTTCCTAGTCCTCGGAAGGAAGCGGGCACGCGGAGATACCATCTAGACCAACGAACGAGCTTTTTACCAAGCCTCCCAATCCAGACAAAAACGCTAGAACATTTGGATACTGGAATGTGATCCTCGGTCCTTAACTCGAAGCATTCGCTTGGAATGATAAATTCGCCAATAACGACATAATTGAACCGGGGATTGGGCTAAATTGAGGCCGTAAGCCTACGGAGCCTGAGTGCAGTGTGCTTGGACTATACCACCGATACCCCTAAATCCTTACTTCCTCAACTTCCAACCACTGTAACCTTCGACAGGTGCACACAGGCCGCGCATTCTCTTCTTGGATCCTCAACTGCAGACATAGATTTGGGACGGAAAGTCAGCTCTTCTCAACACTCGTCGCGTGCGTACCCCGGTTAACGTTGTTTTCTAACGGGACCACGCCGGAATATACCTACCGCCCTTGTCTCCTCAGGAGCACCCCTCGTGGAGTTCACGCAGTTTTTTCCGCGGCTGTCATGGACACGTACGGTACATACTCATAGTTGAACCCTGCAGCCTTCCTGTCTCCTATGTGCGGCACTTGATGTTATCCCACCCCAATCTCCATGGAATCTCCACTTCCGAACCGCGCCCTTCAACACTCCTGACGCGGTGTACCTACCTTTTTCCAAGACCAAATCCTCAGCCGGCACCCTGGAGCTCTCGGGCCTCAGCGCCAGGTATACTCCGGTCTACGGACATATGATCGATCATACATATTTGGCATGAATCGTACCATCAACGCATTGTCGTCTCGTCCTCCATTGCGCAGTCCTTTCCATGCCTCCATTCCTCTTCCGCCTGGTTTCTTGATTCCCGCTCTTCATTCCTCAAACACAGAAGCTTTTCCGTTCATCCGTTCATCGAATGGTCCGAAAACTCTCTCAGACATAATCGAACACTCACGGTCTCTCAATTCTTCCTCCCCCTGGTCTCGCTCTACAATGATTCCCGCCCTCCGTTTTTGAAACACAAACCTCATTGGGCGGCGACACAAATACACTCTATGCATTCCCGTCTGGTTCTCCATTGTGCGGTCCTTGCTATGACTCGGTTCTTCTTGATCATCGCCCTCGATTTCTCAAACACAAATCAGGACAGAAACTCATTGGACGGCCCCGAAATGATTCTCGGACACACTCCGTACATTTTCGTCTGCCTTGCCATGACCCAACCCTCTTCCTCTACAATGATTTCTGCTCTCAGTTTCTCAAACACAAATCAGGACAGAAGCTTATTGGCGCTTCAAAATGGTTCTCGAACACACTCCATACATTTCTCGTCTGCCTTGCCATGACCCGGATCTTCCGCCTGTTCTCTTCTTTACCACGATCCCCTTTGATCTCCCTCTCGATTTCTCGAACAGAAATCAGGACAGAAGTGGTACTCGGCGACATAGTTGCGTGCGGGTCTGAGAATCATTCAGGACCATTCAGTCATCCGAAACATTCTCTCGGGCGTTTTTACATTTCCCAGCCTTGGCACTTGGGTATTGAATCGCCTCCGTCTATAATTACTCGTGTTCCGTCGGCTTCAAATCCGGTTCGGCCTTGTTTCCGGATTCTTGACATGTTCGACCTCAAATACGGATCGTGCTTCCCGAACACAATTTTATGGTTTCTCCTCCCTCAATCCCGCTCATTGGCGTTGCCTGAGCATCCAAACTGCATTCCCTTTACTTGGGGTCATGTTCCCGCATGCCGCATTTTTGTGTGGAACGCTAGCGGAACAGCAGATCCTTGATGTTTAATTGCCTTCAAACACTGATCCCGCCACCTCACTCGAGCCCAGTGCATTCAATTGCCTGTAGCCGTTTCATGGTATGCATACTTCTTCTATTGCTTCATTCCGTTATTTGACATCCGGAACAAGAAATCAAGATCCTTCGTTCGTCGATTCAAAACATTTAGCGACCTCGCCTAACTATCCGTATTCAATTATGACTCATTGGACGGGTTTACCCGCTACTTCCATTCCCGTATTCCTCAGCTTGAAGTATTCGGACATTGCCCTGTCTCCAATCTCGTCTGCATGTGGCCGGAACTTGGAAGTGGCACCAATCATCCGTGTCCCGGGTTCGTTCTAAAGCTGGCACTAAGCGGGCGCCGTTCAGTGCGACGAGCTACAATCGCGCACCCATGTCGACCAACTCGTCCAATAATCCGGTGTAGAACGCGACAACTTGAAGCTTAGCACTTCCGAATCTGCTAACTCCGGTCTCACCCGAAAAGCCCGGCGTCTGATACATGCTTCTACCAACATCGACAACTCCGGCTGCAGCGTGGCTTGATGGGCCTGAGACTATATGTATTTCTACATGATGACTTGGAGGCAAGGAGGCCGTCACCATGGTTGAGGAATACTGGCGCACGGCCAGGGCAGAAAAGTGCCGCGAGGAACAGATACACTGCTTTCCGATCCCATCCATCCATCCATCTTCCGTGTACTGCCGATCTAATCGCGTTGTTTTTCGAGCGTGGAATTTTTTAAAACAAGAAGACGAAGAGTTCTCAGGGTAATTCTAAACCAATTCTAAACAGTGATAGCTACACGCATCATCTTGCGCAAATCCATCTCCCGTGTGGGTTAAACGGCGGGAGTCGTCGATGATGTTCCCACTCGCGTATTCTCTGGCGACGAGGCACAGCCTCCTGCCGCATCCTGCCTCCGCCGCGCGTAAGCAGCGTCGAGGATCCTGGTCGGGGATCTATGGTCAAAAAAAAAAAATTCAAGCGAAATAGGCGCGTGAACATGCAATGGCACGTACCGGCAGGCGCGCGATATACGCCAGCAGTGTCGCGCATGCGGCCATTACATACACGGTCTTGAGCCCCACCGCATACGAATCGCGTGCCGCACGCTGCTCCGCCGGCGGGAGAGTGCGAATGAAATCGCTCGATCGGCGAATTTTCAGAATCAACTAAGTAATGAAATATGGGCAAGGTCAGGCGGCTTCAAGATGAGGATGCGTACCTCTTCTGCGTTAGGAGTACGAAGGCGCTCTCGCAACTCGGTTTCAAGGCGCGCCTGGAACAACGCGGATGCGAAGGCAACACCGCCCACCTGACCTGTGGAATACGTCGGCGGCCAATCAGGCGTGAAAGCAGCGGATATGACCTAGTCCACGGAACAGCTGCGCGAATCCCGTCCCGATAGCCATTTGAGATTCTGAAGTAATGGGTAAACAATATTTTCAACCAGGCTTGAATAGATGACCGCCCACCTGGAAGATGTGCCAGTAAAGCGACTGAAGGGATGTCCAGTCAAAATAATGTTGATAATGAAGGCAAGAAGCACATACTGAGATTTGTCTGGAGAACGGCAGAGTTCCCGAAGCCGAGAGGAACCTGCGTGTTCGTCGGTCAACAACCGACAGAGGAATATGACGCAGGCGTACAATGCTCAACCAAGACTGCAGTGGACCGGCATCCTCACGCATCGTGGATATAAGTACGGCGCCGATAAACGGAAAGATTCCAAGAATGAGACTTATGGCTTTGTATCTGCCCATCCTGTGCATCATCCAGCCCGCGAACACCGAACCAGAGGCCATGGAGATGCTGTTTGGCGTGAGGTGCAGGCCTTGGCATTGAAGAATGAGCAAGCATACTACAGAGGAGAAAAGATGGAGTACCGGCAGTGGAGGCGCTTTCGAGGGTGACGACCTGGAACCACATGGGGAAAAAGTAGGTAATGGAGAAGTTGCAGGTCGCCGAAAGGAAGTTGGATGCACCGACGAGGAGCGGAACCTTCTGGCGCATCATGGTCGGGGATAAAACCGGGTCCGAGGCAACGAACACCTCGACGATGACGAACAAGACACTGAAGATACAGGTCATGGCCAGAGGTGTAAAGACCCAAGCGTTCGACCACTAGAGAGGATAAGTATCAAGCAAAAATGCACTGGGTTCGCCTACAGGAAGGGTCTCGTTGTATCGCGTACTGAGGAACAGCAAAAGCGAACCGATGGATATAAGGAGTGTGAGGCTTCCAAAGTAGTCTATTCGCTTCAGCACTCCTTTAGCGCCGTTAGATTGACCCTAGACAAGTTAATACCAGCGATAGGGCTCTGCCGCAGGAACGCACAGGAGTGACATAACGGAGGTTGTAAGAAGTGAGTGAGAACGACGTGAGATAAAGGGGAGCCTGGAGAAGAAAAGCTGTCCGCCAACCCAGGCTGAAAGGGCTCCGTCAAGTGGGTGGGACAGCAAATCTAGGGTACGAACGAATCGCTGATGACTCCTCCGAAAAATCCGCCGAGGCCCATACCAAGCTGTGAACAGTTAAGAAAAAGAGATGAAGCTAGAGTTTGAGATTAAACTTGCGCCAATGAAACAACTTGCCGCGCCCTGTACCAATGCGCGGTCCTGAATGCCCTTCAGTAGCGAGAACGAGGAAACGGAGAAAAAGGAACGAACTCTTAAAGTGTACATGTCGCTGACTATGATACTGTAAATGAGAAAGTCGACATTATGCTACGTAAAGAAAGTTCAACTCTCGCACCTGGACGTCGTGAAAAGGCCACTTCCGCCAATCCCGGCGATCTGGAAAGAGATACGCGGGAGACAACACGGTTCCGAAATAATCACGTACGAATCTAGCCGCGACCAATTGCTCCATGTTTCGAGATAGCCCGCAGGCGATCGTGCCCACGGCAGCAAAAAAAATGGCTGTGTGATTAGCGCCTTTACGCCCCATCACGTTGCAGAGACGACCATACAACGGCGTAAAGGTGCAAGTTGTCAATAGATAGCTGCGGGACGTTCAGATACCACCGCTTTTGTCGGTGAGCAACGTACGCCGTTCCTAGCCAACTAGCTTGGTGGGATTTCTGGAATTCAGAGGATATTTTGGGTATCACTTGCAACGCGATGGTCAAATTCTTGTAAGGGGGATTGGAGAAATATTTACTCGTCGGCACCAGCGTTGCTGCGGACGTCAGTGATTTTAGGATGAAATTCATAGATAGAAACCATACAGTTCAAAGCCTGCACCGGTGCATCAGAGATCACTTCCGGGCCCGAGATACGATTCACGCACAGAAAGAAATGTGGCCATCCACACGCCAGCCAAAATTCCATATCGATTGGATTTCGAGATCTCCAGAGGTCCTGGATATTTCTGGGGCTGAGTCGTCTTAGCGTTCGATTTGTCGATCAAAGGGTCGCGCTCTGTCGGAAAAGCGGTCATTTTCTCGGTGATTTATGGCGGGCGATGAAGAGGAGCGCTCGTGGGGCGGAGGGCGAAGTGGGGCGCTTTTGGTTAAAAAAGAGACCCCTGAAGTAGTTCGGTTCCTTTGATGTGCCTTGTTTGTTGCTCATGGAGCCGAGCAGTCGGGAATGCGGACCTTGATCCCGATAGTCGTCTCATTCCAGCGGTCAATGCGGCTAATGGCGAATGGGAAAAAGGGGCGCACTCTGGCACTGGCAGCGGCAAGGCTGAACGCATGACAAATGATGAAGATTGGGATCAATCATGAAAATTCCAGACCGGTGAAAAACTGGAGGATAAAGAGTTAGAGCAAACAACAACTTGGGATGGATATAAAACTAGTGCCAAACGAGGAGGAGGAAGGTGGGGCGATGGGGACGAACGTCACGAATTGGGTGAAGCAAGGGGTAATGGTGGATCTTGCAGGGAAATATAATGAGGTTACGGGAGGAAAGTTATTGAAGACAGTCTAGATATGACGAACATGGGCCCATTGGGAGGTTGGGAACACAGTCGACTCGACTGTCGAGAAAGAGCACGGAAGCACACGTGATGTCCGGTGATTGCCGAGCCTATGCCGCTTATGGATTCCTTGTTGCTCAGAACACCGAGGAGACCGAAGCTTCCGTAGTGATTGCTTGGACGCTACGATCCTTACCTCAATCAGTGTTTAACTCTTGATCGTGATTTGGGCCCTTGACCGTGTTTTCGGAGAGAAACTCTATATACAACATCAGTCTACTCTTTCGGAATATTTTGAGTCGATCCGAACTCGAGAAAACCTCCTTTTCGACTTATTGTTATATCCCGAAAATTATCGGGCTCTCTGTAACGATTAGATGCTAGCTCCGAACTGGAAACATGCGTGGGAAGCAGAAGCGTCAGCTATAAAATGCGCTTGTACACCATTCGCAGTACTAATTTTGGAGGCGGTGCCGAAGGGGACGAAGCATTTCGGATCCCGTCGTGACTACGGTTCATTCACGGAAGATACATCATTAAATGAAGATAGGGACCAAAGTTATTCAATATATCGGTTTAGGTCACACCGCCAGCCTACACATAATCCGCAGTGTGTCTAACTTGGCGTGGACTTCGAACTGATCCGTTGTGTTTGTCTTTCAGCTTCATGGCGTCCCCACACGTCCCCACAGCGAAAAGACACGAAAAAATACATAGCATTGAGATACAGCTTCTAAGGAGTCTACGGGGTGTTGTTGTCCATGTATATGCGTTGCACGACCCTTTGGAGGAAACCCTCGGGTCTTTAGTGGTGACGACGTCCAGAGCTCATAGCGCGGGTACAGCCCGAACAGAATCCGTTGATGTTGGGATCTATTCGGGAGTTAGCACGGCACACGAAGAAGAAGAAAACCTCGGAAGGCGCACTATATTGCTCGGGGAACAGATGACTAGGGGAAGACGCGTGGTTAATCCCGTACTTCAAAAAATACGAGTCTAGCTCACTATTGATTGCAAGTCCGAGTGCAAGAGGGTGGAACACACCCAGCTGGGTGGTTCGGACTGAATTTGCAGTGAGTGCTTGAGCACTTAACCTTTTGGAAAGGTCAATTTTGGTGAAGGGCAGGAAAGGATCTAGTATACCTCGACCGGTGGCTAACGAAAGAGAATTCAGCAAGAATGACATTGAAGAGTGGCAATGGACTGACAAGACTCTCAGCGTGACCGCAGCGCAAGTATACGTTTCGGACCCTGTTCGTCGCGTCAGTTAAGGGTTTTTTTGCACGACGAGCGCCGAAGGTAGGTACTCACTGACGCCAACGACACATGATAAGCAGAATAGTGTGAATGAGGGAGGCAAGTGGGGGGATGAGTTGGTGAAGTGAGTGAGAGTGAAGGAGCGGACCTCACGAATGGTCTTCTTTTAAAGGCCAGGGTGGCTATTGTGATCCTGTTTGTGAAAATCCTCTCCCGCAATTCCTTGGTTTCGGTGATTTCTGCAACGCGGTAATCCATAGTTACTCTGGATTCCTGTGTGCTCCTTGATCGTTTTACGATTAGACTTGAGGCCCGGGCTGAGGCATGAGTCCCTGACGATCTGATAATTACGTAGATCTAACATTGAGACAGCCTCTGTAGCCTTGTCGAGAAGGCCAGATACACATATGCGTGTGAGATTATCTAAATGAAAGAATTATGTGCAAGGGGGTTTATCATATGCGGTGAATGACGAACTGAGCTCGATTGAAGCTTTTTTACTCTAATTGAGCTGTAGTCCTTTGGGTGTGATCCAGTCTCCCGAGAAAAGGCAAAAAATCTATGATCCGTCAGACCAGATATTGGCCTATATGGGCGGGAAGCAAGCGGGAAGTAACAGCTGGGTGCGGCCGAGTTCGGCCACTGCCAGAAGGGGATATCAAGAGCCACGTGAACGGATCTTGTTTTTGCCTTCTTCGCCATCTCCACCTCACTCAATGAAGGCCGGAGGGAAAGGAAAGCAACCCAAGCGATTTCTGGATCAAAGCGTAACCTTTGGACGCGTCTTTCTGGCCCTAGTTGACAGCTTCTCTGTATAGGCTGCCTTGGGACTTGCCGAATCAATCGCTGGCATCCAAGAGCAAAAATCGCAAATCAAGACCGAAAAACATCAGGTTGCACAGGTTTGTTGCTTAGAAAGACCACGCGACATGATTCTACTACTGAAACCAAGATCGGCCAACCTCGCCCCGAGCGCTCTCCTCGAATATCTGAGTCAAAAGCTAAACTGGTAATCCCTATTCCTTTAATCCATCCCTTTCAGTGTGGCTGAATCGGATGATGCAGAAAGAGACAAAGGCGTTGCTTGCTGCACAGCGATCAGAATCGAAGAAAGCAAGAAACAAACGTCGAAAAGGGTTGAAGCAGTCTTCCTCGACAGACACTTCATCCATGCCGCCCGCCGCAAAGAAAAGCGTCTCATTTGCTTGATTCCTTTCGGTATGGGTTTCCCATTGCATTTGTCTTATTCAACCCATCATTGGGCAATTCTGGCATCATGTTGTTACGTCCGATGGCTGTTTCGAGATGGAACAGTTTCCTCGAACAAAGTGGCATTCATGCAGTTCGTTGTCCCCGTTGGTCTCATCTCACCTCCCCCTTGCTCAGTAATGGTTCCAGTTCCCGACCTTTACCGTGGACCTCTTTCCTCCAATGGGCTGATGTAGGAAGGGCTGAACCTTCAGTGGTGCCTTTTACACTTTCAATACGCAGAATGAATTGATTGTCCGTGATTTCCGTGATTGCAAGGTAGCGCCGACGTTCGGACTTTACGCGCTGTGCGGTCAGGATGACAGGATCGGCGACCACGTCATTCATTAAATGCAGTACTCGTTGGGCGCCCCGCTCCCGACAGTTACCCGTTAAGAGCGGTTACTTAGTTGGGACGGTTTAAGTAACCGTTCAACGGTGCACTGCTATTGACTTCGGAGCACTTTTCTCGAAGGGCTTGGAATTTTTCGGGGCCTGATATTCGTCTGCCGAGAGGCATCTGTGATTTGGCAAGGTGTTCCAGATCGATAACAGGTTGATTCTGCCGATGGTTGAGCTTCTCGATTCAAACATTGAATTGCTACCCGGATTTCTCTCCAGGTTGCAATCCTTACGAAGGTCTTTTGTAGCCGTGTCCGCGTCCCATTTTGCGTTTTCACTGCTCCGACGTAACCAGCCGCGGTAACGCAGGGTAATGCGGCATTTTCAGACCTCCGGATACCCATCCGCTGTGGGAAAGTACCTTGTTTTCTATTTTTCTATGCACCGAGCATACACCGGATTCAGTCAAGGTTCGTCCGCTGCGTTTGATGCTCCTGTACTCGGTAGAAACGTAGGGAACCTAACAATGAGGGATACATCCAAGGAGACCATCGGGCAAGTAAACAGAGTAGCTGCAATTCAATATATAGATCTCACGGGCGCCATAAAACACTATCGTTTTTAGACTTCGCCGCAGTTGAGCCTGACGGAGCATTGTTAATATGGGTTTCTCCCTAGCCTTGTATCCCAATCCTTTGAAATCGGAAGCGCCGCAGAGAATGCACTAAACGACCTACTTCAATTCTCGTTATTTATGGTCTGTTCCGGGTCGTAGATACGTCATATTTATATTTAAATCAGAGGAATAGGTACTAAAATAGCGGCTTAGCTTGCGCTCGGCTCTTACATTTTTCCATGTCCTACAATAATTCCCTCGAGCGGCTGAAAGCTTGATCTCACCTTGCGACATGCTAAGCTTTTGAAAAATCAAAATTGTCGATTGTCGCGATCCCAGTCAGAGCAAGTATCTCTTCCACTTTAGACTCAGTGCCGCCGAGCTGAGACGATGTTGTGTGAAAAAAAAAAAACAATGGCAGAATTATCGAACGATTTTCTTCTCCTTCTCCACATGTGCTTGTGTTCGTCTTGGTTGGTATCCATTTCCGAAGTTGAACAGGCAAGGTCACGTGGATTAAGTTTAATCTCAACTTCCGAGTTGAAGTTGGTTCCTAGTGAGTGGTGATTTTTGGAAGGACAGATTTCCGCATGTAAGCCACATATTGAGGCAAAAATTTCATATGACTGATTTTTTTTTGCATGTAGTCGCACGACGAGTGGGTTCCTGGTTGCGTACGATTTTGAGAGAAGCTTGTGCTCATGTCAAGTTGGCAATTACCACGCGTTGTGTCCAACATTAGACCGGTAGTTCATTCAGTTGAGGGCATGAGTGACGTGATAGATACCGACCCGTCAGGCTACCATCATGATAAGTAAGCCAGGAACCTGCAGGCGTGAGACCCTCATCTCGAGTTACAGTTGAATTGTGCCATTACGGCTTACAAGTACAGAAAGACTATGGTCTCACATTCATGACGACCGCATATGTGACCCCAACGACGATGGCTCAAAATCAGAAAAAGGCCTTGCGTTCATGGTGAACATAAAGTAATTCCAGGATGACTCCTCGAACTTACTGCAGCATTGGGAGGAGAAGCCGCCCCTCCAATTCTGTTCAAGTTACCAATAAACTATCCCGACCCCGCATGAACACAGAACTCACATGTTCAAAGGCCACGAAGAGACAAAGAAAGTGTAGCGTCCATATTCGGCACACACTTTGGCCAGCTTCTCCAAATCAAAGAACTCGCCTGACATTTTCAAACGTCGGATCAACCAAGAGCACGACGAACTCACCAATGGGCATACCCCAAAGCCTATACAAGATAGAGTTTTAAAAGAATCGGAAGAACAATTATACTTCTCACGCCAATATTGTCTGTGGGACATACGTGTAGTACGTGAGATCTTTATGACTTCAGATGATTCAGCAGCAACGGACCTGGTGCATATGGGGCGTTCCGGGGGGTGGTGGCCAGCTCTAGAAGCAGGTCCAATCAAAGAGCATCGGATTAAGGCCCTCCCTCATACCTCCAAAGCGGGCTGGTCTGATGCAATTGCGGCAAAGTGATTATCCCTAATTGGCTTTTCAGAAACATCGACTGGAGAAAACAAATGAACCTACCACAGAAATCGTTTCATTTCTTCTGATTGTTCAATTCCCGCACTGGAAATGATATGAACATGAGGGTATGCGGAAATGGATATGACGCACAAAGTCTCTGGCTTTCCCCTCAAAGCGTCCCTCGACTCTTGAGTACTTTCATAATACTTCTTAATGAATCCCACACGCAGCATCAAGATGTCGCCCCGCTGAAAACTTATCCCTTGCGCCTCCGCGCACGCTTGAAGCTCCGGAACTGTTATGGCGTGCGTCGTCCACGGGTCGTACGGAAGCACACCATCCTTGGAGAGAAATTTCACGAGATCCAGAAGAACACCGCGGCCGCATATGCCATGATCTGCCCAGTCTATGATGGTTTGGTCAACACGACAAGAAAATCAGCAAGAACCACAAAATACTCTGGATCCCAATTCGCGTGTGTGTCTGATCAATTTGGTGCGGGTCGGGCATGGAGTGGAGACCACGGGGAAGCGTTGAGGCCGGTGTACTTTACATGCGAATCATATGAGCGGAATACAAACCAGTGGAACAAATACCCAACTTGTTGTAAAACATCTCGTGCTCCAACATTGGAAAGTGGCGCAGTCCGTCCCATTGGGTTCCGGATTGAGTATTCTATACTAGAGGATCGCAATTTATATATATCAAAGGAAGAGTGCGTACGATATGGATTTCGTCGTCCCTCGAGTAATTCAAACCTTCTTTTTGTTTCTGAATGAAATTGACTTCCGGAGGGCGGCGGCCAAACATGGGCTGTTCGTTCAAATCAAATATGAGCTGAGGCTTTACACGTGCGGCGAGACCTTGTCAGGAAAGTTCAGAGGCCTAATCATAGTTATATTGGGAGCAGGTGACGAAGTTGAGGACCTGCCAGTTCAAGGATACCGTTTTCCCAGTTCTGTGAGGAAATGTCAGTCCGAGGAGTTTTCTCGTAAATCCAAGGCAGTCGACGAACCTGATTTCTCTGGCTGCACTCTGCTTTACCAGAGTCTCCGTCAACAAATTGACAGTTCCCAACTGGTCCTCCGCACCCCAGACACTCCACGCGCATCCCGGGAAGTTCCTGAAATGAGGGAGCTCATCGTACGCAGGTATCTTTGCCGTGGTCCAGTCCACAGACATGCTGTCAGTCGTCGACATTGTGGAACGAGCCAACGAGCAGAGCGTCATGTGCTCAGGCTAATGGCACCGGCGGCGGTCACCTTACTGTGCCGAACCGGGCACGTCCAAAATTGGAAATTCAACCAACAAAGTTCAAACTGGAAGATCGATTTCGGTTTTAGCCAGAAAAATTTGAGTTAAGGGAAAGGAAGAGTTAAAGGTCGATTCGACAACTGTTAAATTTGGTTGGACTGGCCATGGGACAGCCGTTCAGCTTTCAAAGAGTAATAGAGAGTGTGCGATGAGTCATTCGAACCATCAAATGGTTCCCGGCTTTCCGGGAATTTATTTGGGATTTTCGACAGCACTTGTACAGGCCTTCCCTGGTGTCATTTAGGGTACCCAAAGTTGGGGGAATATGTGGTGAGTTCACCGTAATTTTGCATTTTCCCAGCCGTCAACCATCTGATGGCTGCATGGCAAACAGGCTAATCATTCGGATGGTCCAGCCACCTCAGAACCTCGGAAAAATTCTGTTCTCAAGTCATAATCTTCGACTCAGACCATAGTGACAGTCCTCGGGAGGTACAATTACAAAGATATACTGCTTCCAGTCTCAAAAATAGGCCTGCAGCAAAAGACAAGGTTCAAATCATGATATCCAGTGAGTGAATGAAACGACGGACCGCTGCGTTTGGTGGGGAGGCACATCCACCAATACTGCCATCCTGGTGAGGCACCCATAGATAAGAAATGAAGGGCAAAATTCACGTACATGTTAAGAGGCCAAGAGGAGAAGAAGAACGTGTAGCGGCCTGTCTCAGCACATGTTTCGCTCAGTTTCTCGAGGTCAAAGAATTCGCCTGTTGATCATACAATGAGTGCTACTTTCTGCGGCGCAACGGATGCTGTTCACCGATGGGCATTCCCCATAGACTTGGAATGATTCTATTGAATAAACATTTTGGAATATGTTGACAAATACGCACCCTAGAATGGTCTGCAAGGTGTAAACATGTGTCATGTGAAGCCGGAAAAATATAATACCTGATGCATGTGCGTTGTTCCTTCGGGCACCGGCCAGGACTGAAATACTTTAATCGAAACATAGTGTTCGGGCCAATACAGGAAGTACCTCTAGCGCTGGTTGGTCGGAGGCAATGGCCGCAAAGTGATTATTCCAGAGAAAACGCTTCATCTCCTCTGACTGCTCGATGCCCGTGCTGACCGTATCAAATCAAATGCATCAATTATACTCGGAAAATTACAATGTTTCACTGACAATGTTTCTGCCCGGGTCTGCAACGCATCCCGCTCTGCTTGCGAGGAATCATAGTATTTCTTGATGAACCCCACGCGCAGGATCAAAATGTCGCCTCGGCGGAACTTTACCCCTTGCGCCTTGGCGCATTCCTCCAGTTCATGCACGCCAATAGGATGTGTTGACCACGGACTTGAGGATAACAGATGAATCAAAGGAGTCAACCCCGCGACACAAGAACAACGTACTCATATGGAAGTGTCTTGCTCGGGGAAATTGATGTCTGGTGCAAGACAAGATCGAGCAGCACACCCCGACCACAAATGCCATGTGTCGCCCAGTCTGCGATAGCGGGTCGGCATGCGTGGTTCAAGTTTTGGCACGAAACTCACTTTGGATACCGATGCGAGCATGCGCAGGATCGACTTGGTGCGGATTTGGGAGGGGGAGAATCCCACGGGGAAGCGTAGAGGTGGGGATACTGCAGATGGGTTCACACGGGTTTCGAGTGACACAACAATGACCGACTAAACTTGTTGTAGAACACACCATGTTCAAGAATAGGAAAGTGCCGCAGACCGTCCCACTGTGTTCCCGACTGTGTGTTCTGCAGAAGCAGGTCAGTGATTGTCCCAGTACTGAATACAGTCCCACTCACAATATGGATCTCGTCATCCCTCACACCAGAAGACTCTGGGTTTCGAATTTTCATGTTTATCTCGGGCGACTTGCGTTCAAACATCGGCTAGCATGGATCAAATCAGGACCAAAGAAATAGTGCAGGCAGTCTTCATGTACCTTCTCTGGGAAGTTCAAGGGCCTAGAGGTCTTGTCAGCCTCACATATAATTGCTGCACCCTTCAGAAGAGACCTCACCAATTCAATGAGACCGACTTGCCGATCTTGATTTCCTCGCTTGCAGCAGTCTTGACCACTGCGTCCGTGAGCAAGTTGACTGTACCAAGCTGGTCCTCTGCTCCCCAGACACTCCATGCGCATCCTGGAAGATTCCCGAAGCTAGGGAGGACATCATATGCCGGGATGTCGGCGGTCGCCCAGTCCACTGCAGTGTTGTCTTTCTGGTCAGCCTTTTGGGCGGGGTTACTCGGAGGAGAGACCAAATGGTTCGCTATACTCGCAAGGCGCTTGACTGCCATGGGGAATGATACTGTACCTTCGACATCTATGAGAGCAGCCTTTTCTACGAAACGCGGAATAGCCGGAATGGTTCACCCATCTCCGCTGCTCGTGACATACCGGCCGCCACTAGGACCACGGCGGCCTCGGTGTCCAGCGCAAAATATAGCTTTTTCTGGGTAGATCATACTATAAGAGACACTACCGTTACTAAAATTGAGAATCGAAGACTCATCTCCACAGATCCATGATGTGGCGCGAGTCGCGCGACAGAACACCTGAGCTTTCCAAGTCATCTATGAATCATACACGTATATTTAGATTGTATCTTCTTCTGCTGCATACAAAAATCCAGGCAATTGGCAGGCAAATAAAGAAAGGAAAAACTAACTATCTTGCTGCCTCTACGAATCACGGCACCAAGCTCGTACGAGATATGTATCAACGACACCGACGGGTTCTTGGCAGCCAATATGTACTTCATCAACACATGCAGGGTCACTTTGTGGACCCTCGTATGAACGGATGGGCCAACGCCTCTCGCGGGGTAATCCGCCGCGCCGGGTCGAGTGAAAGGCACTTGTCCAGGAGGTCCACAAAATGCAGCAGCACGTTCGTCTCCTCGTCCGAAAGCCGCGCGCCGCCGTTCGGGAGTAGCCTTGCGCGCAGGTCGCGCGCCGGCTTGGAGATATGCACCTTGCGAATGACGTCCTATCCCGAGCCGTCTATCAATACCACATCTCCCGCGCAAGCATGAGAAACGAGAGACGCACGTTACCACTCGCCTTCTCCCGCTCTACGCTCTCGAACCCGCCCATTTCGTCGAAATACGTGTCCCCAAACTTGGCGCGCTTGATCATTTTCCCATTGAACCGTCCCTTGAGCTCCATCATGTGTAGCAGCATCTGGTTGTTACTGCGTCCCGGGAAGAGGATCTTGCCTGTGTAGAGCTCATAGAGCGTGCATCCCACGGACCAGACGTCCAGTGCGGGGTCATACGGGACACCGAGAACTAGGCGCAATATGGATCAGTAAAAATAACGCAGCGCCGCGGCAGAAGCAGGAGGCCAAGACGCACTTATCTCTGGGGCGCGGTAAAACCGACTGACGAGATACGGTGTGATCTCGTTGTCCGCCGCATCCGACGCCGAGCCCAGGTCGCAGAGCTTCAGCATCGTCTTCGCGTCATTCACCTGAGCAAGCGTCGGTAAGAAGGAAGACAAGGAGTAGACGCACATACCAGAATATTATCGGGCTTGATGTCGGCATGCATGACACCAAGCTTGCGGAGGTGCCCAAGGGCGATGAAAAGCTGGTGGGAGTACGCCCGCACTGCACGGATGTTCAGGCCGACGTCCTTGCCAAAGCGCTTGACGACATCGCGGAGGTTCATGCTCATGCTCTCGAAGACCAAGCACAGGTGCCCGCGGTGCTCGAAGGTGCGCTCCAGCCGCACGATGTGCTTCTTGTCCTCGGGGTCGGCGGTCTGCAGCTTCTGAAGGATAGCCGATTCCTTGAGGCCCGCGCGATGCCTAACGAGGAAATATCAGTAACGCGTCCAGGAAAGCGCCGACTACGCACATCACCTCCTGCGCCCTCACAATCTTGATGGCGACCTCCCGCCCGCCTTCTTTGCTCTCCTTGGCGTCGTCCTCCTCAGGCAGCACTCTCGCCCGCACCACCACGGCGAACATCCCCCGACCCACAGTCGCGTAGACCTGGTACCGCTCCCCCTTCTCGCCTGCCGCCGTCGGCTGCGCTACAAGCACTTCGCCCAAAATGACGGTATAGTAGCCTTCCGGATCCGCCGCAGTGTCCGAGTGTAGCGCATGCTGCTGCTGCACAGAAACGGGCGCCTTCCCCGTCTTGACCTTCTTTTTCCCCGTCTTCTTCTTCGTCTTGGGGCCCGCGAACGCGAACATATCGTCCACCTCGTCCTCGTCCTCTTCTTCCTCCTCTTCTTCCTCCTCTTCGACGGCGGCAGGAACGGCAGGTGCAGGTGGTAGAGGTCCTCCAACTCGCCGAAACTCGTCCTCACGCCTATCGAGCGACGGGTCGTAGTCCGCTGCATTTACAGCCTGCCCGTCATCTTCCTGGTTTGCGAGTTGGGGCTGCACCTTTTGCGCCGTCGACGCCTTTCCGGGTGAATCGGGCTTGGCGAGTGTGAACTGGGCCACTTGCTCTTGTTCCTGCTCCTGCGTAGGTGACGGCGAGCGAGAGGGCTGCTTCGCAGGGGTGGAGGGTCCTGGAATGTGCAGATGAGTTTTATGCGCAAAGCGAGGATAAAACACCACGGAAAACAAGAAAAGGATACAGAATGGGGACAAGTCTTCTCATTCGACCTCCATGCAATCCGCCACGCGAGGGTCGGCCAAACGAGATGAAGCGGCAAAGTTGAAGGGAGGATCAAAAACGAAAGAGTAGATGAAAGCGACAAAAAAGAAGAAAGAACATACCGTGGCCATTCTGAGCCGGAGGGGCTGTGGAGTCTGAGAACTGTGTCAGCACGTGGATAAAAAAGCTAGAATTCAAACTAACTGTTCGCACTGGCGTCTGCGGGTGTGCCTGTATAATCTATTGAATAAATAGCTGCTTCGCTGGGAAAGAACATACCATTCAATGGACCTGTCGATCCTGGGTTAGAATTGGCGGCAGAGCTGGCATGCCGAGCCAAGATAGCTGCACGGCGCGCCCTGCGCTCCGCAAGTGTCTGCTCGACTGGAGGCGGCGAGAGCACTAGCTCCAACTCGCGCTCAGGCTCTACTTCCATCGGTGTCAGTGCGGGAGTCGGCGTGACGGGTGGCGGGGTTGCGAGCGAGACTGAGCGCGGACGGGGAGATATTCTGCGTACCAATTTTATCAATACAAGAGGATCCATGGATAAAAAGTCACTTACTCGCCCTCTTCCCTCTCGGCCAGCGGCGGCGGCGGGGTACGCTTGCGGGGGGAGCGGTCTCGGCGGCGGTCGATATCCCGGTCCCTGTCCTTTCCTCTGTTTCTGTCTCTGTCTCTGTCCCGTTCTCGATCCCGCTCTCGGTCCCGTTCTCGATTGTGACTGTCCCTCCTACCTTCCCCGCCTCTTCTCCTGCCTCCACCTCCTCCACCGCCACCCCCTCGGTTTAGATGAACGTCGCGCCAGTCCCGCGGCTCCCTATCCCGCTCCCTCTCGCGTTGCCGCTTATAACTGCCAGTGCTTCCCTCGCCATCGCTCAAAGGGCGCTTCAAACTGCCATTACTGTTCCCTAGAAGTGAAGAGCTTCCTGGGGTTTCGTTAGTCATGTTATTTGGACAGTTGGTCGGGGCACCGCACGAGACTCCAGCAGTGGGATGAATGGCGGGAGGGATACCTGCGTTGCTGACCAATCAATCGGATCCGCGGAGCTTGAAACTTTCTCCACCTTTCCACAAGGTTCATAATTGCACCAACGACGATGAAAAGTACTGGTACGGTATCGTACCCATTTTCACTTGATTTTCACGCGTACAAATTTACTCGGTTACACGGCAATAATATCGATTCCAACAAAGCAGGGTCCGACTCTACTTTAGTACTTACTGCAGTCCACGAGGCTCGCTCTAGTGCTACATTGAATTGGCTGGTTCATAGATAATGAAGAGGATCTAAACAGACTTCGGTGGGCCGCATGTAATCCACAACAACTTGAAGAGCCTCGAATTCTTCATCAGCTTGTTGGGCCGCCGGCGTCGGGCCACCACAAAACGTGACATTGCCACTCGGTCGATACAATGCTGACAATTTACCGTGAGCAACCTGCGTTTGGCGCGATGAAATCAGCTCACGAAGATATTCGCGGTTTTCGACCTTTCCCCAATGACTTCGAAAATAAATATCTGATTGATTATTCTGCTGCGAAGAATAGACTCACAGAGAAGAGAAGAACGCGTGCTCTTGGGATCTCTGCAAGGCTGAGACGACCCCCCGTCCTCTATTCACAATCTAGTGAACGGGTGAAAAGTCTGCCTACATAGGCGGTCGACCAGGTCTGCAGCATCGCGGTCTCCTACGATCTTATAGACATCTGGAACGACTTGGGCTTTGGAGTCTCTTCCTTCATACGGAAGATATGGCTAATAGCAAGACCTTCAACGAAGTGACACGCCAAAATAGGGTATTTCACCTCCTCCGCGCCATGGAACATCTCGAACACCCAAATATCCAGCGCGGTGCCATTGAACAACCCCCTCGTCTGAGATGCGAAAACTTCAGGCGCTAGAATACGGTACGGTTCCAGCCTTCCCCACCAGCAAGCTCTCGACCGGCCTTTGCGTGACTGATAATCCGAAATCGGCGAGGCAGATGGCCAGAAGGCGAGATCGATATGTTCTTGGGCTTGAGATCCCGGTGGATGGTGTGATGGGTCTCATGGAGCGTCTCGAGTCCGCAGAGCTATGGGTCGCTCAGGTCAGGATTATTCCAAACAGTGAATAGAAAGTTCAACTCAAAATCTCAGCAGCGTATAGTCTGATTTCATGTACAGCCAGCTTCTTCCCCTCCTCATTCAAACTGCGAATTCGAAGTCGGCAAGCCAAAGTCTCTGGGTAAAATCTCTACAGCCTCACAAATACGTTAATTGAACTTGGTAGATGAATATGGCGCACCATAACCAGATATAGATCAATTTCGCCCTGAAAGGTCGCCAGCAGCAGCGTAAAAAAACGGGCTGTGTCTCGTCGTCCATGACTCCCAGTCAAAATGGAACGCTCTCAGAATTTCCATTTCCGAAGTGAAAGTCCCAGCCGTAGCGACCATGGTTGTCCATTCCGCCGGTTCAGTGTGTCGACGGAGAGAATGTGCGGCCGCGAACTTGCTGATGACCTTGATTGCGACGTCCTGCTCTCCGTCGATATCCGGAAAGCGAGCGCGTGCCGCCATGACATGGCTGGCAGCACCTTCTCCAAGACGACCATACAAAATGAAGATGGCCCCATGATGCTCGCGTCGCGTAGATTTCCGAGGTTGGGCAGTTCTTCCTGGCTTTCACATGTGGTCCCAGAGCCATACCAGTTATAAAGCGATTCCACAGAGCTGCGCGGCGAGGGTTCCAACGATTCCGAGCGATACGACGCGACTTCCCACTGCCCAGCCGCACGCTCTGCTCGAAGTCGGCTCCGAAACAGGCCTCTTCAGGGCCTCACTGTCCTGGCAACATTCATTAGCTTCTCCGCATCATACTTCCGCGTGGCATTTGTAGCAAATATCGATGCGCGCCGTCGACCTGCGTCGAAGGATCCTTTATGATCAACATTGACTCGTCATCATCGACATCAATATCGTCTTGGTCAAGGGCCTCGTATGGACTTCGAGAAATACAGAGCGCCCGGAACGCGCGAAGCACGGTAGTGAACAGCGCTCGGAAGAGGGCCAGAAATCCCTGTGGCGCCACCGAGGCGGGTTCCGCGTCGTCAACACGGGCATCATCATCGTAATGGAGGGGCAACAGAAGGCGTGAGGTCGACGGCGCAGGACTCGGAGAAGTGGTGGATTCCCGCCCGGTGAAGAAGTTCACGATGTAGATGTACATCATGGCTAACCAACAAGGGGAACAATTGAACAGCTTTTGAGCCACTCGCTTTTATATCAGCTTGTGCCCATAGACGCCACCTGCATCGGGAAAGAGTCAACATGCTACCCGAGATATGACAAGGGCAATTGTCTGGCCTTGTTGACAACTTGTTCTGAGCACAATACCAGCCCGATATAGTTGTGTGCGGCCCTCATGATAGTTGTTTTCGAAGGACAACGGAAATAAATCTGATAGAGACGTAAATATGGATGAAATGTTCACAGAAAACGCGCCACTGTACTCATGTTGTTTAAGGTAATTCTCAAAAGATTCATCACGGCTTTGATTGGGACGCCACCTGAATACGGTGCAGACATGATCAACCGTTCCGAACCGTTCCGAGTTCTCGAAATTTGTAAGGAAAGACAACATAAGAATCCTAGCCGAAGTATTGAAGAAACAGACCAGCTGCCAACAGCCTGGATCCTTGAACTTGTATCAGCTCAACCATTCCGAAAAAAAACTGAGATGGCGGTACCCACTTACGGCACACAATAATCAGATCTCTTCCACTCCTTTCTCCAAATTGACAGCGTCGGCATCCGCATCCAAAATCTCGGGACTGCGACGAATTTTGAGGATATATCTCACGCCATAGTGTAGCGCGCAGAGCACCACACTGACCCCGACGCAGTTGACAAGGCCGTGGAGGAAGAACGCCATAAAAGACACGACATTCTCGAGGGTGTCGCCTTGCTGAACCCAGGTAACCCCATGTTTGAACAGTGCGAATGACGCTAGGCCAGCGTTGCACAGTAGACCGCAAAGCACAACGAAGCTGCCGGCCCTTGTATACAGAGAGAGTCTAGAGACCTCTGTGTTCTCGACCAGTACAATCGCACCGTGGCGGCGCAGGAGGTTGAGATAGGTGAGTGTGCAGAGCAGGAAAACGGCTACACAGAGCCAAGCCACAGCGAAGGTAGGCTTCAACTCGAGGATGATCCAACGAAGGGTAGGGTCGGACGGGGCTGCTCCCGGGGAATCAAGTCTGGAGTACCAAACGGTGGCGAAAGAGCAGAGTAGAAAAACTTGAACGTATAGACATGCGCGAAAAGGCTCCATCGTTATGCTGAGAGATGGCGTGAGCGAGTGGACGGGCTTTGAAGCCCGAACTCGCCGGGTCAACCCGGGTTAGAAGTTCCGGCTCCGTGAAGCTCGGTGATTGATTGTTCTTCAGTCAATAGGTTTCGGAAGTCTTCGCGCAAGATCCGAGGACTACAGCCTGTTGGCATCGACCAGCGAGCCCGATAATTTGTGTTCTGATTCTGAATCTCAAAGTTGAAAAACGAACTGAAATGTTGAACATGACACGTGACATGTTGAACTGTTGAATAAATAAAGTTGCTATTACGCGTACGTATGTGAAGGAGAGGTGCCGAAAGGTAAAGGGTTCTGAGTAGTCTAGAATGTATTCATAGATAGAGGGAATTTATTTCGCGATAGCGGCTTCAAGGTTATTGAGGGAGGGAATTGCATCGGACCGGAAATCCTACGTATGTGAAGGAGAGGTGCCGAAAGGGAAAGGGCTCGAGTAGTCTAGAATGTATTCATAGGTAGAGGGAACCTATTTCGCGATAGCGGCCTCAAAAACCAGGTCATTGAGGGAGCGAATTGCATCGGACCGGAAATCCTCGGGGGTGATGTCCACCCTCTCAGGATCACTGAACGTCAAGAGAGAGGTCAGATCAGAGGTTGAGCTGAGAGGATCACCGATCGTCGAGAGCGAGGTCGAACCAGAAGATGCGCGGGTCTTCCACTGTGGCCAGTAAATATCGGTGCGATGTGTACTCGTTCCGCGCGCGGCGGAATGGTTAGGATCGAGGGTATTGATGAAGTTGACTGGAAACTCGACGCATCAGATGCACCACACAGGCAGAGAAGATCATTAAACTCACTCAGAGCATCCACGCCCACGGTGTCCGTTGTGTTTTGCGGAAACCAGATCCCCTGGTCGCTGCCGTGAAAGGCGCCGACGAGCGGATTGGCCTTTCCGCGTTTGTTCACTGGATACGGCGTCAGAAGCAGCGATGTTCACAATAAATAAACGCACGCCAACTCCACGTATTCTGCCTGGTCGACGCATGCTCGAGGAAGAACCGGCGCGGCCCCAGAAACACGAAATCGCCTTGGAATGCCGCCAGTCGCTTGAATTCAGGTCTGTGTGTGTAAAGGTCAGGCCGTACTAGGAGGGCTGAGCATGTTACGGCGTACGTCAGTGCGTTGGCATTCTCGGTGTCGAAAGGCGAGCCCTATAGTTTCAGATCAACATGAAAAGCCGCCGAAGAATGTCTGTTGAATAGACCTTCGAGGGATCGTCAGGATAGAGGGAACCAACTAGTGCAACTTCCTCCAGGCTGCTCTTCGGGAGGAACCTGGGATCGCGAATTTCAAGAGGCCCTGTGTGAAATAGGAGATAGCACGTACTTTGACCCGATATATCCCAAGAACTCTGCGTTGGTTCTGGCAACAACGGTCATTCAATGAGCTCATTGGGCATCCAGGACGTACGTGATATTCTTGTTGCCGAATGCAAATATACTGAGGCCATTACGGTCGTTAGTTCAACATGTCCATTGAAAAAAAACGCAGACTGACGTTCCCTCGTCATCAGAATCTCCCGTCATAATTGGGATCTGCATAGAAATGCTTAGTGAGCATAAATTAAACAACTTTGCACCGAAATGACCTTAGAGTATAATCCTTTTGAGACAGAAACCATAGGGTCTTGCGCAATTACTTCCCCGTCTGCGCGGGGACGCCAGTTACCGGAAAGGCTGTTGAACCCGAAGATATTGTCCGTGCGGTTAACAGTCGCCATGAAGGAGTCAAAGGGAATGTGTTTAAGACAGTCAAGCGTGTTGCGCGATCCAGTGCAATTGTTTGCAGCGACGAGGTCATCATACCCGGGCTGCCCGTCTGCAACTGATCCAGTGATGGTTGGGGAGCCCGATTGCTGGAGAGAGGTCTTTAGCCAAGTACAAAACGGTGGGGATTTGGAAAGAAAGCCTACCAGAAAAGCCCCTCGGAACAATATATTGGTATTGAACTTGTTAGACATCATGAGGATGCCGGTTGATATCGCCCCAGAGCTCACTCCTCCGCTATTTCGTCGGTTGTAAGAAACCTTGTCAACACAGAACGGAAATGAATCTCACGCCACGACCTTGCTCGCGTCGCCTCCAAATTTACCAATGTGACGTCGGACCCATTCAAGGGCGGCGATCTGGTCACGAATCCCAAGGTTCGTCGCACCCGCCGCAAGCATTTCCTTACTGTTCAAAAAACCGAACGCTGAAGCAAATCAGTAGGACGTAGAAGTTGAGAGGCCTCACTCACCGCTAACGCGATAGTTTGGAGTGACGATGATAACCGGCTGCTCAGTCAAAATGGAGCGTTCGACAACGGGTCTGACATCTGTGTTCGAGGAGTCCCCGATCTCGAATCCGCCTAAAAAAATCAAAGAAAGACTTATCGCAGTCAGCAGAAACGCATACCGCCAAAAAACCACTGCATATTCAAGCTGGGTTAGTTCTCAAACTACGGTCCAACAGTAATCAGTATATACCACGAAAACGGGAAGTTTGGAAGCGGAGTTCGCAGTGGCGGGTTTGAAAACATTCAGTGTCAGGCCTGTGTGCATATTGTGTATCAGCGGAAAAAATATTCTGCGGTCCACAAACAATCTTCGGAGATGGTGAAGTTGTCGAGGGGAAACGGAGCCGGTATAGGATCGAGTGCTTGTTGTGGACACGCTGGCCCGAAGTTGGTCGCATCCTGCAGGCCTAGCAATTGGGTAGGCGGCTTCGGAACCTCGAACCGGGACCTGCCCAATATTTCAGATACGAATTCCAAGAGAGCGGTGCACGTACACAGGTTGGGCGAAAGGAACACCCAGAAATTTGGTTAAATTGCCATCGTTGACACCCTGAAAAGTTGCATATTGCAGCGAAATTCGGGGAGGAATCGTAGCCGCGCCAGTGGCACTAGAAAAAGAGAACAAAGCAATGAGAAGACTGGTGTAAATCATCGGAAGTTGAGAATGAGAGGTTGAATACCCAGGTCTCGTTTACTTATATACATACCTGGTTCATGTAATTTTCGATTGATAGCGAAATGGGCGTTTGTCTATGGCGGTCCGCATTTCAATGATATTCTGAGCGTCATGTCATCGAGTAAGGGTGTTTGCGGAAGCCAGCGGAACCTGGCGGCGATCCGAATTGTTTCATACATTTCTGCCAAGGGAAAATAAGTTCTTTTGGAGGAGACATGCTGTTTGGTGGACACGTCACTTACTCAGTTGGTAGCCGATAGAGACTGCGCAAAAACAAAGTGGCCGGCAAGTGGCCGGCCAGCATGATGGCAATAGTGATACCGATATCGATATCCTGCGTAGGTCGCATACAACGATACATCTCCGTTCGAGCGTCGATAGAGTTAGACAGGCGATAAACTGTCCTCAGAGTAGAGTGACACTCAAGGTGGAAGGGCAGGTAAACAGCGCATTGCATTGACTCCAGGTCCGACGCTACAAGAATCTAATGAAAAAAAAAGTGTACGAACTGCCGGCTTTGCCTGCCTACATACAGGAGTGGGCAAGCGCGACATAGTCAAGCACTAAGTCATCCGAGTCCCTTTACGCCCTGCTTTGGCACAAGCCAGCCGCAGGAAATGGCCGTTTGCAATTTGACATGAGGGCGTAAAGAAAAAAAAGGTGACGATGGCCAACTTATGTACTGGATGTGCACGTGGTCTTCCGAATTGGGATAGGAGCGCTCGTCGATATTTTGCCGCAGCTCCGTTCCCTGACGGTCTTCTCATCCAAAGAAGGCACAGAGAAGTGACTATGTACAGTATGTATGGAGTTGATTTTTTTTTTGCATCTATTTGCGCTCGTTCTTGGATATTATTCTTCTCTGACGTCCTTTGGACGTCCTCGTCTCTCATTCAAACGCCGTTGCCTGAATCTTGAACATCTTGCAGTACTCCCTCTCGAACGTCATCAGCTCCGTATGCGTCCCGGTCTCTAGAATGCGCCCGTCTTTCAGACATCTACAAACCAGTCAATACTGGTCCCCCACGAAATCACGAAGGTCACCTACAGGATCACATCGGCGTGCTTGGTGAGGTGCGCGAATGGGCGGTGACGAAGAGCATGGTCTTGCCGTCGCGCGCCTGCCTGAGGTTCTGGAACAACGGCCACTCCGCCTCTGGGTCAAGGGTTCGAGCTGGGCTCGTCGACGCACACGAGCTTGACGGCACCAGGAGTGAAGCGCATGAAGGTTCGGGATCTGTACGCGGATGAGTCGGAGGGCTTGGGTTAAATGCTGAGTGAGATACGCACGCTACTAATCGTTGCCGTTCCCCGCCTACGATCCATTCGTCAATTCCCCGGAGACACGCACCCGCCTCTTTTGTCATCCTCGAGCGCCTCCGCCAGAGGCGTCTTGTCCCCCGACGTCGACGCATACTGCAAGCCCCGCGGATGCTCCAGCCCCGTCTCAAACCCCTCGCCCATCTTGGCAATCACCTCCTCCGCACCGCCCTGCCGCGTCGCACTCCGAATCATCTCCATGTCGCGCACATGCGCGGGGTTCCCCAGCCCGACGTTCTCGCGCAGGGACAGCAGGCAGAGGTGGCGGTCCTGCGTCAGCGCCGCCGTCGCGTGCCGTAGGTCCGCGAGCCGGTACGCCTGGTGGCCGCGCCCGTCGACGCTGAGCGACCCGGAGCTCGCGTCGTATAGCCGCGTCAGCAGCTTGACGATCGTGCTCTTGCCGCTGCCGTTCGCGCCGACGACGACGACGAGCTGTCCCGCCTTGATTCAGAGAGTGACATTGTCCAGCGCATTGGCGGCGGTGCTGGAGTAGGAGAAGGAAAGTTTCTGAGATGGGATGAGCGGCAAGTCGAGTGTAACCTTTCAGGGTACGTACTTCAGCTCGAAGGGCATTCCGCGCTCATGTAGACGGCCAAGAGGCGGATAGGGCAAGTCGCCGCCTTTGGCTGGTGGACGGTGTCTCCTAGATCATATATCGCCTTAACTAGACCAACGCCATCCGTCATGACCCGGATTCTGTAACAAGAGCATATCAAACATCCAGAAGAGCAATCTTTCGCTCTGGTTGAGCGTGGCACTTGTTGCAAGGCTTAATCTGCGAGGGCTAAAGATCGCATTGGCCGCGTAGTATAGCTGACGGAGGCGGTAAGTTCAGATCGAGTATTCTGACGGGAAACATGCCATGGGAAGGTCGCGTGCGAGCCTAGTGGCAATGTGCGAGTGAGGTGGCACCGCTCAGCCGTCTGTACTGTTGGAAGGGGGAACTGATATCGGCGTCCCCCAGTAATTCCACAGCCTTTCGGAACTCGGGATACGTCTCAGTCGAACTCGTCTGAGAGTGAGAATGAGTTTAACGTGCCTCAGATTATGTGCTGAACGATATCCCCAGTCCCAGTGTGATAATGTCCTGCTCGTACTTTGAATCGCTGAATATACGCGGGCCCTTCATCCGGAGAAAGTGCTGGTCGTTTTCCTCGACAATGTGCGGGTAGTTGTATAGGATGCGCTCAAACACAGCTTCGAGGACCGGATGCACAAGACAGAGGAGACCGAAAATTGTGCCCTGTCCGGTGGATAGTACAGTACGAAAGATGTAGGGGAGCTGGCCTATGGCGCCCGCATTACAGGCCACATCGATACTGGACGAGAAGGTGAGCCATGCGCGGCGTTCTGAGATATGTTTTGAGCCTAGGTTGGCTACAAAAGAATGGTCAAAGAAGCGCTCTATTTGACGGTAAAGCACGTACCTTGAACGCCAGTAAGGTCCGTCGCCAATTGGGCTAGTTGTACGGTCAGTAACAAGCACCCGTCTGAGTTGCAGTGAATTACAGCGCGAGACGAGATTCTGAAACTTGAGGGTAACGTTAACTTTATCCTCAAGTTTGGGCTCGAGGCAGCTCCTATTTCTTGGGTCGATCGCGGATAGCCACTCGGTTATTCACTCGCCTCCGCTGATGTATCGCGGCTGCGAAAGCCAGACATACCATGCGGAGTGCTACAGCTTGAAATATAGCGGGACCGTCAGGCCTGTGGTTCTTCAAGCCGATTTCAATCTGACGTGTCGTAGCGTGAGCAGAAAATGAAGCTGATGAGACGCACGATGGTGAGTACTCGGCTTGACAGGTGCGGGCTCGGCGTGGGCTCGATACTTGTGTACCAGACGTTGGCAGATATAAAAAGGTAAAACAGCCATGGACCTGAGGTACACACGACTTGGATGAGATGCAGCCAAGTAGGAAATACTCTCGACGCATTGTTTCACTGTTCGCGCAGATTGAGAGGTGGGAAGACTTCTGTTACGACGCGATACACCTCCCAGCTGTAAAGTCTTAATGGGCGGCTCTTCGTGCTTGGTGTTTTCCGTTGGGCCATTCTCACTTTCTGCAGTCATGAGTGGAGGGGTGAGGATTAGAAGACGGCGAGTTGTTTTATAGCATCGATTGAGGTCTAGTGCCAATCAAGCAGCGCCCACAGACGTGAGGCCTCATGTACCAACAGAGACGGCGTATGGGAGTCCACATCGCAGAAATCTCCAGAAAGGTGATCAATTTCGAAGGTGTTATCTCAGTGTCCTGGCCAGCCGCCGTCCTCTCTTTAACGAGTGGAAAGATTTGGAGATGAGGTAGAAATTCGAGGGAAGCGCCGAAACAAATAGCGGAAGCTCAACTCGAACGAATCAGAGTCCGTAAGCGCAGGAATATCCGAGAGTATTGAGCAAGGTTCTCTGGCGCGCAAAGTAGATTCAAAGCCCAAGCGAAAAATCCTGGTTGACCATCACGTGTGGTGCTCTTCGTCCTGGACCATCACCTTCGCCTCCTGCCGTCCACCATGGCTGCTCTCAAGATGATTCCTACCAACGCTATTCCTGCCCTGGAGGAGCTTCTAGAAATCAAGAAAGGCTCAGGAATGCCCGCCCCGAAAGTCTCGGTAAATATGGTTCTACACGGACGCGGCATGGATGAACGAGTTCGTTTACTTGTCCTGCATCTCAGGATCCCATGAGCGTCGTAGAAATGGCCCTAGAAGTTGAAGTCGAACGAGCCCGCGCAATCGAAGCCTTGTCTGCCCGCGACGCTGCTATCCAACGCCTCTCCGAAGCCTGTGTCTCTGTTCGCCAAAAGACGACCATTATCGAGCGCCTGCAGAAAGGACAAGCGCAGCCCGAGCAAGTCGCCGCGCTGGAACTCACCGTCAAGACCCTCCGCGAAGAAATCGTCTCCTTGACCACGCCTCTCAAATCTGCTGCTGATCCACCGCCTTCGTACATCGAGGTATGCTTCACCGACGTGTCTGTCTCGATCTAGAGCTGCAGCTGGCTACATCAGAACGGCATCGACCATGCGAACTCTGGCCGTAACCCCCAGCTCATCCGCCACGGCGTCCCGCTCCGAATTCCCCGCGAAACGCCTCCGGAACGGCCGTCTTCGCTGCCTTCTGTCCTCGGCAACAACAATACCAACGCTAGAGCTGACGGCAACGATTTGGACTATCAAGCTCCTTTGCAGGTCGCCCACACCGCACCCAAATCCAGCGAGCCGGAAGACATCATCAAGGCCCGAAACGCGCTGCTAGCGACGATCCCTCTCCCTGCGGACCCTCCGGACGACACGCTCAAGCCCATCATCATCCCCCCGCCGTTTACCTTGCACGAGTTTCTCGCGAACGCGACTGGCGTAACTTTCCCGTCTGCATCTACTGATAACTCATTCATTTCTTTCGTTTCGTACCCAGCCCCTCCGAAACGCGTGCGTGCCAATGCTTCCTCCCTTCCGCCCTCACACTACGCTTGATTGATCTGACATAGCATGGCAGGCTCTCAAACTACCGCGTCCTGCAAGAGCTCACGACCTCGTGGTGCCCCGAGCGCGAAGAACACGGCTACCTGCTCACCCCGCTCTTCAAGTGCAGCACCAACCCGCGCGTCGCGACCCGCGCACCGCTGGACCGCCGTCGACGTCGTCGCGCGCATGAATAAGCCGACCGGTGCGTTGCGTGCGTCCCGATTTCGAGGACATGCCGTGTGACTTGGATGTAATGCAGAATGCTTCTACAACAAGGACGGCAACTGGTACTACGCGGGCGTGTACAAGGCGTTCCGGCTCGAGGACCTCACGACCAAGGAGTGGGAGGCGCTTTCTGCGGAGGTACGTCGTTGCGTCCCCTTCCTCCCTCCTCCTTCCTCCCTTGTTGCTCTCCTCCCCTTGCTCCCCCGTACCCCTTGCTTTCCGGCCCAAGCTAACCCCCCGCGCAGACAACACAAGCCCTCATCAAAGACACCCTCACGGGTCGCAAAAACACCTCCCCGCAGAACATCTACGAGACAGCGCAGCTGTACGCCGCGGGCGCGCTGCGCGTCGCGTGCGTCGGGCTGCGGTGCGTCGGGTTCAACCAGGGGGTGTACCGCGGGGTGCTGGAGCAGGCGGCGGCGGCGCGGGTTGCGCACAGCAGCGGCAAGGGGGGGCTGGGCGTGGGGGGCGGTGCGTGGAATGCGATGGTGAACGGGAATGGCGCGGCGGGCGACGGTGTGGGCGGTGTGGCGGGTGGGATCGCGGGGATGAGTATCGGCGGTGGTGGGGGGAGCGAGAACGTGCCCGTGCAGGGTGGGGGTGGGAACGGCAAGGGGAAGAAGTGAGCGAGCAGCGGGGCCGCGCTGCATTGGACTGGACTGGACTGGACTGGATTGTCGCTGCATATCGGACACTCGGAACTCGGAGCATTGCATTTGTACTCTATTCAAGACAACTTCGCACTTCACGTTACATCACATAGCATACACTCTGTATTCATCATACATACCTCCGCCTTCCATAGACTGCATAGACGAGACGAGACGAAATGTACATACTGTTTTCGCTTCGCAAACTGAATGTCGTTCATCGAGCAGGCGCGGGGAAAAGAGGTCAATACACTAAAAATACAGTACATGCAGGCACAAATTTGGGCTCGGGGTTCAGCACTTCAGCGGTCGGAATCCATCATCCACTTCGTAGTCCGTGTCGCCCAGCACGTCGTCGTCGTGCGGCGGCACAAACACCAGGCACCCCATCTTGCGCTCCCAGGCGACGCGGTCGACGAGCGCCGTGAGCTGCAGCAGTGCGGGTGCCGTGGAGAGGGGGTCGACGGCGTAGGCCTGGACGATGCCGCTGAGGTGGAGGATTACGCGAGAGACGCAGATTGAGAGGAGGGCGAGCATGAAGCTGGAGGAGGAAGTCAGCAACAGGTAACGAGCACTTTGAAGGAAAAGGAAGGAGGGCAGGATAAAGGCGCACTTGGAGAACATGGCGACGACGCCGACCTGCGGGGGTGAATGAGACTGTGTGGTGAGACAAAGAACGACTTGACTCACGGAAGGAGACACGCCGACGATGGCTGATGATATTGAGAACGAGACCGAGACTAGAGGGCGGGTCAGGCTTGATTACGGGACGTAGAATGCTGGGTGGGCGGACGCACAGAAGATGACCATGTACAGAAATCCGCCACTGTACTCGAGTGTTAGCGGGATATACGGCTGGAAGCGAGACCACCGACTGACTCTCTGAGGCATCTCTTCATCAACGGGATGTTCCTCGCGGTCCGTATGTTCTGGACGACCCGGACGAGCATGAACAGTGAGAGCAAGCCGTGGAGGACGAACGACGGGATAAAGACCATCCAGAACTGCGATGGGGGCGGGTCGGCGCAGAAGGACAGCCCGCGCCCCGGCATTTTGACGAGGTGCGAGTGCAGCTGGTTGAATTGCAGGACTAGAATTGCGACGGATCCGGCGGTGCACAAGAAGAAGGCGATCAGGAGGGTGTACCGGGCTATTTTGTTCTTTTGGAAGAGGTACCACAGGCGGAGGATGAGGATTCCTGGCGGCGGGTTAGAGAGGAGAGTGCAAAGGCTAAGAGAGTACATGCCCTGGATAATTGCGAGAGCACCCAGATTAAGAGGGAAGTTTATCCGCAGGGCGACATCGCAGCTATTGGCAGGTCAGAGAGTGAAAATATGGAGTTAGGGGGTTCCATTACAACTGGAAGCACACGGTAAGACGCGACAATGCGAGCGAGAAAGAAGCGACGCACCTCGGAGGGGAATATGCTCGGATAGAAATCGCACAATATGCGAAACCTGGCATAGGTCGCGTTAGGTCCATCGCGGAACTGGTGAACAAATCCCGCACGCACGTCAACAATCCTAACGTGAAGTACCGGTTCTAAGCGCGCAAAAAAGTTAGCCCCGAGAATGGCATGGACGAATGGACTGACGCATAAGAATAGAATCCTTGAAATTGACCAATGGCCTGACCAGAAGTGCTGGACCTCCCCGTCGAGTGTCTGGAACCGCAAATGGTCAACGGAACGGGCCGATGACCGCCAAAGCCCTCACAATTAGATAGTCCCAGAGGAAAAGGATAAAAGACGCCCTGCGCAATGGTCAGTGAGTGACGAGCAGCCAGTGCGCCAACGAACAGCGCAAACGATCTTCCTTCTACAACATGGCCGATAGTGACCGCCAACTCAGTTGGCGTCGTCGGCGACATGGTAGTCCGACCAGAGAAAGGATGAGACGAGGCTAAGTAGTCAGAGTGCCAATGACCGTAATAACGAAAGCCGCCTCCAGTTACCATCACCGTTTCCACTTTCGGTTATTGCAACAACGGAGCAATCGGGTATTGGGCATATAGACATCGCGACGTTGCTTCACTTATTCCAACCCTACTTTTGTTGAGATAGACGATACCTGACGATACAGTCAGCTCAGCAAGGTGCAGACGCGCATGGAATTATTAACGCACCCTGAAATTCCCGTTCAGTGACACTCGAAACCAAGGGGAACTCGGGATTAAAATTTCGTACGTGGGGAGGGGGGGGGGGGGTCCCGGGGGAGGCTGAAAAAAACTTTGTGATACTTTTGTTAGAAGATGTTGGAAACCCTCAAAACACCATTTGAACCATGCCAGAGGTTTCAGGAAGGGTTTGTACGATGCCCGAACCATCTTGAAGGTCAGTTTCCTAATATGGAATGCCGGATCACGCACGGCGCTGTAGATTTTGCCTCAACCACTTTCCCAGATGTTCAAGAAAACAGAATATGAGACTCACTATCATGGATATACAGTATCATTATTTTCCCCTGCCAATATACACCTAAGTTGTGATGATTTGGTGCCTAGTGCCAAAGTGGGGTGATAGACCAGATAGCAGCACAGGAGTGTGAGGAAAAGCACACCAGAGGTGTACTAGATGGCCAGGAGGGTGTTACTACTCTGTAGGATAGCTATACTGCCCGTCATGCCCACCTCCAGTGGTATACTGAGCTGCGGCCGTAATCGGAAGCGACGGCCCGGCGCTAGGGGTGGGAAACCCCTTCCCTATATGGAAGGAGGGGGGGGGGAGGGGGGGTCAGCCGAGGGTCGAAAAAAACTTTTCGACCCTATGTACTTATTTCGAATCCCGAGTTCCCCTTGCTCGAAACATGTGCGTTTGAGCTGAATTGCTGTGGCTGTGCGTCGCGGGATCATCGCAGGCGGATATCAGAGTGGTCTCGATAACCACAACGTCAAGGTCACAGCACTGACCCTAGTTCACCTGCCAACCTAAGATAGAATGTTCGCCGGAAATTCGTGAGATTCAATCGCGATTCATACAACGGGTGGAAGTTGGAATTTGTGCGTGTGGTCAGCCGCAATGCAGGAATTCAAATCGAGTGCTTCTGAAAGATATACACACATGGCAGATAATCCTGGCGATACATATAGTACTCAATCCCAAGGAATGCCCGCTAGCACAAAGAAATCGTGGCGCGGAAACTTCTCCCAGACACCGTTGACTTTCCTCCAAGCAGTTCCTACTGGCCATAGAAGACAACGAAGCCAATCCAATCTAACTTCTTTCAATTTTGAAGTATCTGTTACAGTATGGAAGAAAGAAACTCGGGCGGGGCCCGAAGCCGCTGGAGATTTTGCATCGAAATACGAGCTGACGTCGGCGCCCATGGATAAAATCAGTGTACTTTTCAATCCAGACGGATTTCAGAGCGGGTGACGAATAAGGAAGGACGCGAGCGTGTCTTCTCGCTGTGTGCAAGTCCAGCGATCATCGTGGGTGGCAGACAAGGTACAGCTGACGAGGTGGGGAAATGTAACAGACAGTAATTTCTGTTGCGCTTTGTGAAGGCGAGAGCCATAAAGCGATATCTTCTCAATATTCAAGAGTTTTTGGCAGCAATCAAGTAAGAGACTGCCGGGAAACCTAGGAAGATGGTTATCCGTCAATCACAACAAATTCATTCATTGGCGACTTGCCAAAACAAGACAGTTCCCGTCAACGATCGTACTGGTCCTGCAAACTTGGAAGGGTTTCCGAGAACCGTAGAACAGAAACCAGTGATGGATGAAAAGCCATAGAGCTCGACGACACGGTACAAAACTGGGACACCAAGGGCGTGAAACAGCTTGGAGGTCCTGCATAGCGCTATCTGGTCGGACTGTGGTGCAGCCTGGATGATTTCGGAGATGACTTCGTTGGGGAGCCATCGTGAAATGGATTTGTATGCTCGTCGCGTCAACACCATGGGTCCTCCTTAGTGTGGCGGGAAATAGCTCCGGGGTCTGGTTGACCGAGGTAAATTACACAGGGCTCGTGGCAAGGGTCTATTTGACCTATTTTACCGAGGTAAATTACCCGTAATTTACCAAAGCTCTTGGAGGCACCTGGAGCCGCCCAGGACCAAACTTTCGGCCATTTTCAAGGCTTAATCGCCCCAAGATACATCTTAAGCCCTATGTTTCTCCAAAATAGCTGAAATCCCGCAAAATTTGGGGGCACTCACCGAAAAGGCTCGGCTCGGCCACGATCCGGTGATTCCGGTGAGAACTCCAGCTTGATTACAGTCTGAAGTCGAAAAAATGAGAGAAAATGGCAGGTGGATTGTGCTGAAAAGCTTGGATTCAATCCAAAAATGTGGGTTAAGTACGGTCAAATAGCCCCTATTTTACCGCCGTCTTTTGGCCTCTGGAAATCGTTGGGTAAAGTAGCGGCTAATTTACAGGGTTAATTTGCAGATGTAAATTTCACAAGCCTATTTCCCGCCACACTAGTCCTCCTTCGCGGTCAAAATTCCGAGGGTAACGACTCGGGCTTCAGAGGATACCGAGTACTGAGTGTTGAGACGAATCGATTGGACAGGAGTGTGGGTTCGCTGAGAGAATGGCTTTTGGTAGGTTTTGGTTGGGTTTTCGCAGTCTGAGCAAACGATGGTGGCTCAATTGCCTGATCCGAGCGATGGCCGTGTGTCTTTTTGATCCCACCCCAAGAGGTGAGCGGCATTAAAATCCCTGACACAGACCTCCGATTTTCGGTGACAGCTGTCAGAGGGGGGGGGGGGGGTACGTAATCGTTTTTGTACTGAGAAAACACTTTCTCCGGAGCCTTCGGACCGCAAAAGAGAGACCTCCGACCGTTGACGTCATGAATGTTTTTGTGCCGAAATGTGCCGAGAGAGATCAAAAAATCATTGTAACATCTACTGTGTTCGTTCCTGGGAGAAAGAAAATATTCTGAAGTGATAGATCGTTGTATTATATGCCAAATTGGGGGGGTTTTCCAAATTGCAGAGCTATCGGGTCATATTTGGGATCGCAGTAAAAAATCCAGAGATGAGACCTATGAAAATCGCTGATGGGCTTCGGGATTCCCCTTTTGGGGGGGTTGTCAAAGAGGTCTGTGTTAAGATCGGGATGATCGCTCACCTCTTGTCCCACCCTGCGCTCACCGAACCCCGTCCTCATCGTGAGACCTCTCTGACTCGGTGGACCTGAGTTTGCGCTATTTGATTCGGCGCTTCCGAACCCACTATTGCTGGCAATCGATGCTATAAACCGCGGCTCCGAAACTTCGCCCACTGGTGACTTTGGATAGCAAGAATGGCTGGAAGGGACACTGGCGACTCCTCCTCAAAGCCACTGCTTGAAATTGACCACCGAACCTGTACCCTTTTGGATCTTTTCGCAATGCGGATGTCGGTGATTGGCACATACTGAACGCCGTTCCTGTAGTTGTTCGCCGGCTCGAGCGGAAGCATGGCGACACCACCGCTCGGAGGATACATGAGGCCTCCTAGGATGACTCGACCCGGAGGGCGATGTTTGATTGGCGCCAATGGGTGCTATAAGACAACTCGCGTATTTGAATCTTTGCCCATCCACTGATGACTGTAGCGAGCAAGAATGGTCCAACGGGAAGCACCGAGTACGCAGGGCCGCCCATTAGGACCTTACAGCTGGGGGTGTACCGCGTCGTAACACAGGCCTTCTCGCCTCTCAGCCTGCGCGAACAGTGGAATAAGGCGTCAAGAGTATTCCCTACCTGGCTGCGTCTTATAAAAGATGTATATATTTCAGGTCCATGGCTCTTTTCGCTCCTTCTAGTCGTCCATATTTGGCACGCCAGTATAGAGCCCACACTGAGTCTCCACCTTTCAAGCCGAGTTCTCACTATCGTGCGTCTTGGTGATTTCATTTTCGGGACCATGATGCGAAATGTCCTTAGATCGAGGCCGGCTTGAAGACAGGCAGTCCCGATGGTGCCGCTATTTTCCGAGCTGTAGTACTCCGCATGCTATGTCTGGTTTTTACGGCCGCAGTAAACCTGTGGAGGTGAGTGAATGGCCTCATAAACCTTCAGTGACTGAATCCAATCAATACAGTGGCCGCCTCGAGTCCAGACTTGAGGATAAAGTTACCCTTAAGTTCCAAAATCTCGTCTTGCGCTGTAATTATCCGCAATTCAGGCGTGCGCTTGTCACTGACCATGCAACTAGCTAGGTTGGCGACGGACCTGACTGGGGTTCAAGGTACATGCTGCAACTTCAATCATAGAGCGTGTTAACCCTTTTTTGCAGCCAATCTGAGCACACCACGCACCAGCGAACAACGTGCATGGTATGCGTTTAATTCCAGTCTAACCGCGACTTGCAATGTGGCGGGCGCAATAGGACAACTCACCTACATCTCCCGCACTATACTGTCCACCGGCCACGGCGCGACTTTCGCTCTTCTCTGCCTGGTGAAGCCTGTTCTCAGATTTGTGTTCGATCGTTCCCTGTGGAACGAGCCGCACATCGTCGAGGCCAATGACCAGCACTTTTTGCGGATGAAGGGCCTGCGCGAGCTCAGTGAAACACAGTACAAGCAGGACATTATCACCGGCGATATCATTCAGCACATACTCCAAGGCAAGTTTTCATCGCTGCTCTCGCATGCGCCTCAATGACACGCATGCAGAATTCCGGAGGGCCGTAAAATTACTAGGCGACACCGATACCAGCGAAGCGGACGAGCAGTATGGGCGCCTGAATGGTGCCACCTCGCACATCGCCACCAGACTAGCGCGCGACCTTCCCATGGTATGATAGTGCTTCGTCGAAACACTACATCTAATCTTTCGATCTCCGTCAGCTATACTATGCAGCCCATGCGATCTTCAGCCCTAGCGGATTAAGCCTTGCAACAATTGCCACACTCCACCAGAGCGAGAGTCTGCTGTCCTCGACGCTTGATTGGGGGGTCATCTACAGAATTCAGGTCCTGGCAAATAATCTTAATCCGGTGAAAACTATGTATGACCTCGAAAGGACTGTGCACCAGACGCAAAGTGGCGACCTGCCCTATCCCCCTCTCGGCCGTCCACATGAGCATGGAATGCCCTTTGAGCTGAAGTGCGTGCCCTGAAAATTTACCCTCGACGTGCCGCTCATCTCCATCCCAGAAACGTCTCGTTCTCCTACCCGGGCACCACCGCCAAAGCGCTTGACGACATCACGCTTTCGATCAAGGCGGGGCAGCTCATCGTCGTCGTCGGCGCGAACGGCAGCGGCAAGAGCACGATCGTCAAGCTGCTGACGCGGCTGTACGACGCGAGCTCCGGGTCGATCAGCGTCGACGGCGCAGACATCCAGGCGTACAGGCTCGCGGACCTGCGGCACGCGACGGCGGCGCTGACGCAGGACCACCATCTCTACCCGCTGTCCCTGCGCGAGAACATCGGACTGGGCAACCCCGCGCATGTGCGCGACATGGAGATGATTCGGAGTGCGGCGCGGCAGGGCGGTGCGGAGGAGGTGATTGCCAAGATGGGCGAGGGGTTTGAGACGGTGCTGGAGCATCCGCAGGGCTTGCAGTATGGCATCGACGTCCAGGCGGGGAATAAGACGCCCCTGGCAGAGGCGCTCGAGAAGATGACAAAAGAGGCAGATGTCTCCGGTGGGTGTATCTCTAGCTCTGGTCAGGAATTATTGACGAGACAAATCGTAGGCGGGGAGCGGCAACGATTAGTAGCGTGCGTGTCTCAGCCTTTACCTCAAGCCCTCTGACTCATCCGCGTACAGATCCCGAACCTTCATGCGCTTCACTTCTGGTGCCGTCAAGCTCGTGTGCGTCGACGAGCCCAGCTCGAACCTCGACCCAGAGGCGGAGTGGCAGTTGTTCCAGAACCTCAGGCAGGCGCGCGACGGCAAGACCATGCTCTTCGTCACGCACCGATTCGCACATCTCACCAAGCACGCCGATGTGATCCTGTAGGTGACCTTCGTGGTTTTGCGGAGGACCATTATTGACTCGTTTTTTAGATGTATGAAAGATGGCCGCATTCTAGAAACAGGGACGCATACGGAGCTGATGGCGCTCAATGGAGAGTACTGCAAGATGTTCAAGATTCAAGCAACGGCGTTTCAATGATGGACGAGGACCTATTGAGACGAATAATAGCCTGGAAGGAGTTTATCAAAGCGAGGTACGGGCTGGAAATGATAAAGCGTCTGTATAGACTACGAGGGGAGCGGAAAATAGAAAATAGACATGTATTTTTCTGTTAACCCTGAAATAATACAGTGCTCTGAATACTGTGCGTATTAAACTCTTCGTGCCTCCAGACTTGGATGAGAAAACAGCAAGCAGCCGAAGCTGCATACGCGCCTCGACAAGTGCCCCTATCCCAATTCGGACAGCCAGTACATAAGCCAAATACCGCCACGCTTTTTTTCCTTTACGCTCTCATGTCAAATTGCAAACAGCCATTTCCTGCGGCTGGCTTGTGCCAAAGCAGGGCGTAAAGGGACTCGGATGACTTAGTGCTTGACTATGTCGCGCTTGCCCACTCCTGTATGTAGGCAGGCAAAGCCGGCAGTTCGTACACTTTTTTTTTCGCTGTAGATATCGATTCTGTGGATGAATCGATGCGTGGAACCAAACCAACTTGCTCTCCGCAGCTGCTCTCATCATTCATGGGGCCGTCGGCCGCCGTGTGCTCTGACCTGGAATGAAGCCGACCAAGAACGCCAATGTTGGCAACAACTTTAGAAGGTGTCAGGCCCAGTCAACAACTCTGAAGCACAGAAAAGCGTCTTCTCGAGGGCCAAAAGTCGAAAGGCGCTCTTACTGCTCCTGCCAAGCTCTGGAGTTCTTGAAATTCGAAAGTAGCTTCGAGGCACTGAATGATAAACAGTGAAGCGCTGAACAGCGCCACTGGCAGGGCGCGCTGGAGACCCGTCTTATCAAGGCGGTGTCGGGCGCCGTTCCGATCCAGGTTGCCGCGCGCGATACATGTCAAGCCGAAGTAACGTTACTTCCTCCGCTCTCACACTGCCAGCGCCGCGGCAGGCGCAGCTGCTTGTGGTGCAGAAGTGCTACAATTTTCTTGCAATGTAGTGGCTTTTGCTCATACCGAGTCTTCCAGATAGCTGGCTGAGCCATGACCAAATCCAAAGGCAACCACAACCGAGGGCTCCTTTCATACCTTCCCTGGAGGTTCAAGTTTGGCCGGCAGATTAAAAGAGACCCACTTCCATCTATATATCCGCTTCCGCTCCCCTCAACTCGTCTTCCCATCTATGAGCGGCCTCTGCCTCAACAGCAAACCGACTGCCCCTTCCTGCACCTCCCACCGGAACTACGGCAGTGCATCTACGACGAGGTTCTTGGCGGGCGCTTTATCGCCGTCGGGCTCGTCGCGTCCCGGACCCTCGGACACTGCATCGTGCACTCGGCGTACTACGAGCTGCCGAGCCCAGACGAACCCGTCTCTCTCCGAGGTCTCCTTCGCACAGACAGCATTAACACCACGCTCCTCCTCTCTTGCCGACAGGTCTACCTCGAAGCCCTGCCCACAATACACCGTTACAACACCTTCGGCATCCACGTCTGCCAGCTCGAGACCGTCATCGCATCTGGGTGGGGAGCCCACTGCCTCCCCGACATCTGCAGCCTGCACCTGTACCACGACTACCGCAGCACACCCGCGCCTCCCTGGTCCGCGGTATTCCAGCTCCTGCGACAGATGCGCCTGAACAAGCTCGTATTCGAGTTCGCATTTCAGCTGCTGGAATGGAGCGAACTCTCCCCGCAGCGGGACGTATTTAACACTGCCTGGGGTCGCGGGGTGCTGAGCATGAAGGGCCTGGGTCTGCGTACATTCAGGCTTTACTTCACCGCTGGGGACCCACCGGAGGCTCCGGTTTATCGGGCGACGATTACAGATCGTTTTTGTCGGGCGATTATTCGACCTGGTATGGAAGAGAAGGATCTGGCCTAGAAGTCGTGGCTGATAGCTGAACCAATGTGATGGATATCTCTGTTTCATGACTCAACGACCGTATGTTCTATTTTATTTCCAATTCCTTTTCATTTCATATTCTATCCACTGTGTGGATGCTCATTTCCTTCCTACCTACAATTTACAACCCTTGTTTCATCATATTTCAAACACCCTTGTTTCACTTCTTATTTCACTTCGCCTTAGCTACCGTTGAGTATATAAACCGCTGGTACTGGATAATATAACTCACTTTTCACCCACACAATTACTCTGCTCTAACGCGCCCTCCGCAATCGCTTAATTGCCTTGCTTCGTCTATCGGACATTGGTAACGTTTCGCACTTACCTCTGTCTAGGACATCTTTCAATCGAGTATTGCCAAAGCTGCGAGCTGGCTATACTTGATTGTTCACGCGTTATCGAGGAACTTGTGCACGGGGTTCAGTGAACCACAAAAACTACACGATCCGTTACACTGGTGGACGAATCCGGAACTCTGTGTTAAAACGAGTTCTTTACCCATTCGCCAATCGCTTCACCATTCGGACACTATGGTGAACGGTCAAAGTCCTTCGAAGACAAGAAAGAAGGATACAAATACCGCCTATTCCGGCATGGACGCTGGACAGGCAAACATCGCATCGGACGCCGAGAACAGCACTCAGAATGTTCCCGACCCGCCTGTTGCAACAGATCATCACATCTATTCCCTGCCTTCCTCCCTTCCAAATTCTCCACATTCTCAACTGCGTGGACATACCGTCCAATTTCACACTGGGAATATTCACGAGACTGATCTGGAGGAATATGCGGGTGCTCAGCCCAGTCACTTGGTTGAACCATCATCTTCGAAAGGAACAGTTCAAATTTTGACGTTCCAACCATACCGGTTGCTGTCAAAAAATGATCCAACCATTCTGGCACGTCGTAACCTTGCACTCGAACTTGGAGCCATCGTGTTGGCCAAACCCTTCCTCCTCGATTCTGTTGTGGCATCCCGAAGGTTGTTCAACACTTTCCACAATGAGCTTTCGCTCCTGGACATTGTCCTCGCCTCCGTTGAACTTGCACCGCTTGCGGGAAAAGGTGGACCGGTGTATCGTTTGCAGAAAGAGCCATTTTGGACTCTGTGGAAGATGCTCGACGATCTTCGTAAACGTGCGCAATCTGGCTTTGAGCTCTTCGGACCGCCGATGCCAAAGATGCCAACTTGGGGCAGTGATGGTCCGTTGGCCTATTATCTGGCAAACGAGTTTGAAATCAGCGGTGTTTGCTATCGCGCTGAAGTCGAAAACTATCTTGCCACATTAGACCAGTACTTCAACTTCTCAACAAACGAGGCTCGCCCACCGACCGAGGAGATTAGGGAGTTCTACGACCAGTATTGTCGCAGCATCTCGCCGAAAATCAAGACGGAAAACTCGTCTCCTGCACACTTACCCGGATTTCAATTTTATTCCGGAAACGCCGCCCTCTTCGCCAAAGCTTTCGATTGCAAGGGACAAGGTCTGTGAACTTCAGAAAAGTACAGCCAACACTTGCCCCGGAAGATCAAACGGAAGGGAGCAGTGACGATTCCAAAGTGGATGATGTGTCATTTCGGCCAACCAAGGCTGCCCGGGATGCCTTTGGCAAATCAGCCACCCCGTCGTTGAAATTTCATGACGCGTTTCGTCCGATTAAATTCAAGCAGGATCACAAATCTCACCAGCAGTCCAAGCATCTACCCCAGCAGTTCTCAGGATTGGATTCCGCATTCCTAATGGCTCACCCACCCCACCTGCAAACCGCCCATCCAGACGGTCGGAGTCGAGAATTGCTGGCAGGTCCGCTGTGCCGAGTGAACCAGGCTCCGATGGGGATCCAAGCAGCTCGGACGATGAGGGTGATAGAAACCCAAGGAAAGGATCAAAGAAGCCCTCAGGCAATCCAAAAGATCCCCCCAAGGCTTCTAAGCAGTTTTCGCCGCCGCCCGAATGGAGACGGCGATGATCCCAGCAGTTCAGATGGCGATCACGGCGGAGGCCGCCGGCGCGGATTATCCCGAGGTGGCCGCAAGCAAGCACGGAAGTCAAGGGAAAGCGCAAATTCTGAGGCCTCAGACGACGGACGATACTTCGATTTACGCCTCAAGGAGTCGGATGTTCCCAAATGGGATGGAGATCCCGACACTTTGCTGCGTTGGATTCAGCGTTGCAATCTGATTGCCGAGGATGGCCCCAGAGCTCGGAACCAGCTCGGCCAAATTGTGCCGCATGTCTTCACCGGCACAGCTCAAGACTGGTACTTCAGTCTTCCTCTGGATTATCAACGCAAAATCAGGCAAAATTGGGACTCCATGAAACAAGCATTGGCCGACTTTTTCCTGTCCAGTAAATGGCTTGACAAGACTCGAACGAGAGCCCTGCAGGCCAGCTATCGCCAGTCTGGCCACACAAGGGAGAAACCGAGCGAATATTTCATTCGCAAGCGCGAGCTTCTCAGCTCAGTATATTCATTCGAGGACACGGCTATTATTTCGGAGGTGATGAACGGTGCACCTGGATCTTGGTGCACGGTTTTGGACACCCAGAAATACGACAACATTGTGGATTTCCATGGTGCTATCGTCTTCCATGAAGATACTTTGATGGATCTGGCAATGACCAAGGAGGACAGCAAAATGGACCATTGAACTCACGCTCGTTGAGTGGGGGGGATATGTGATGGATATCTCTGTTTCATGACTCAACGACCGTATGTTCTATTTTATTTCCAATTCCTTTTCATTTCATATTCTATCCACTGTGTGGATGCTCATTTCCTTCCTACCTACAATTTACAACCCTTGTTTCATCATATTTCAAACACCCTGTTTCACTTCTTATTTCACTTCGCCTTAGCTACCGTTGAGTATATAAACCGCTGGTACTGGATAATATAACTCACTTTTCACCCACACAATTACTCTGCTCTAACGCGCCCTCCGCAATCGCTTAATTGCCTTGCTTCGTCTATCGGACATTGGTAAACGTTTCGCACTTACCTCTGTCTAGGACATCTTTCAATCGAGTATTGCCAAAGCTGCGAGCTGGCTATACTTGATTGTTCACGCGTTATCGAGGAACTTGTGCACGGGGTTCAGTGAACCACAAAAACTACACGATCCGTTACAACCAAACTCTCCGTTACCTGCCCTTTGGCATGTCTGGGCTGCCATTGAGTGAATGTATGTCTCGTTAGAAATAAATCGGCTCGTTTGGCGGCGAATTATTCCCCAAGTCGAAGCGTCGTTCAATAGGGGAAGTCAGAATGCTGAATTCCGAGTCGATTTTGAAGTCGATTCTTGATTTCGATTCTGATCCACTTGGGAGTCTGGTATCGAGCCGGAGTCCGTTTTTGTTGGGATTGAGAATCGATGATTAATCATCGATTCTGGTTGGATTCTGGAGTCGATTCCGGCATCAGAATCGGTTCAGAATCAATTTCAGAATATTCACTGAATCGGCACCTCTGACCTCCCCTAATTAAGCACGGAGGATCGCAAGATCGGTCTGGAATCTGGATTGAACCGAATTTAAGGCTAAGAACCTAACTGAACTGATGAAATATACCTTGAATTTCTTCGCCTTTTTTTGGCACGCTCTCTCAGTTAGTCAAGTGCTTTTCAACACTTTCTAATTTTCGACGCGACTCACATGTACCGTTGAAAGAGTACAGCCTTACCCGCTTAAGGTTGATCCCTACTCTCATCTTCATCTATCCGTTGCACGGATAACCGACATCCTCGATGGTATCCAACGCATTCCCCAAAGCCGCCGGGTCTTTGGTTGAATATACCTGCGTCGCTCTGTGTTCTCCCTTCATGTTTTGCGGTTTTTCTGTGTTGCGGCGTAGAAGACCCCTACTGCAGCTCAAAACAGAAGAAACATGGCCCAGGTAATCCCCCAGAACTTCCCCGCATCGGCATTCGGCATCTCCCGGTCGGTGAATCTGAGCCCCAAGCTGCGGTCTGCTCAAGCTCTCTTTCGAGCTACGGGAGCTTATCTGTGAGCAGCTTCTCAGCGGAGGGTTTATCAGTCTGCGGATCGTCGGACTGCGATTTCAGACACACTGCAGCGCGATCCGGTCGACGTTCTGCCTGCCCGCCGATGCTCTCGCAGATGGCCCCACCCAAGGCTCCCCCGAACGAATTCCCATTGCCCTACTGCGCGTGTACCGGCAGATACATATTGAAGCGCTCCCGATTCTGCACCGGCGCAACACGTTCCACGTCTGGGCCTTCCTGCTCGACGATGTCGTCCGCTGCGGCCTGGGCGAACACGCCCTCCCAGATATCCGCAGTGTCTACATTTCTCACCATAATCTTAACACGCACCCCTAGTTGGAAGCATTTCCATGGCAGAGTGTGTGCTCTCTACATCGGCGGATGGACCTCTAGCGCGTGGTGTTCGAGTTCAACAAGGGGCCTGAAACGACGGAGCTCGACCCGATGGTCGAGGATTCGTGGGGTCGCCGGTGTGTTCTTGGGGTTCGGAATTTTCACCGGTTTGAGCTGTGGTTCAATCGTCCTTCCTGGGACTCTGCGCCAGAGGTGAGGAGAGGACTTTGGAGAAGTTGAGGGAACTCCGCACCGGAGGCGGAGAGGGATCGGTTCCTTGAACATGAACCAGTTCGACAATGAAAAATGGAGTGACTGGATACAGTTTGGATAACAGTTACTCCCAATTTGTTTGCTCATACCTTACATAGCGGTGCTATTCAACCTTCAATTGGCCTATTAATTGCTAGTTGACTCAGCAGTTAGTTGCAGGTGCTGAGCAGCAAGATAACCTGTAATGTAGTATCATTTCAAGTAATTTTAGTAACACATTCAGAATGTAACATTCTGCACAAAAATTGGTTGGAATGCCCAACAGATTTTCAGGGCAGTGCTGCTGAACCTTGGTTAAACAAAAGTAATCACCAGTTCAAAGGTCGATGCAACATAACTTCCATGCCCAGGACTGCTTTTATTTATTCTCTCCATCCACCATCAATGTTATTGATCTTCCACAGAGTTCTGACTCAAAATGCGGAACACAACGGGCTGGTACTACTGCACAAAATATTGTATCAAGCCTATGCTCACCACAACGTTGTACATAGCTTGGGAGCCCTTGAAAAAATCTGCTTTTCCGGCATTCCCTCCTCGACACCAATATGATCTTGTAGTTGAACTTGCTAAATCACTTCGTGGAGGGAACCCTGAATTCATTCAATTATAGAAATACAAATTCCCATACATCCATTAGATTTTCAAATTTCACACCATTTTATCGGCAGCACGCTCCACCTAGTGGGTCGAGCGTTTTTTCCCTCGAATTTTGGATTTCTGGACGCGACGCGGCTGAGTCACGTGTGCATAGCACCGCCACTTTGCGGATGTCCTATCTTTGGCCTTTTGAGTGATGTTCTGGGCTGCATAGTCCTGGTCCTGGGCGTGTCCTGCTCCTACCAGATACCGCTCCTACACGCGTTCCGATCTCGAGTCTTTTCTCCGATTTTCTTTGGTCGATGTATTCACCGGCAGCGTCGACGTCGGTGTTCCAGTCGCGCCCGCCGACGCCGCCCCCGGAGTACTTCCAGTCTTTACCGGTGGGTCTAATGGTCTCCCAAGGACGGTGGGTACTGAGGGAAATACCACTTGCAGCTGAAGGGCGAAGACAATGGCGCGACTTGCGAGATATGTGGGGTGTCCTTGCGGAGGAACACGGACCTGCCCCGGCATATGCTCACGCATAACAGGATAAGGAGTCATTGTGCGTTCTTGCTTTCTTTCCTCTTTTGTGGTCTTACGATGCGTGCAGGAGTTCCGATGCCCGGTGGATGGATGCGGGCACCAGACCCTGCAAAAGTCCAACCTCGCCACTCACATCCGCACCCAGTGCGTTTTGTCTTCCCACATAACGTATTCGTCCTCATTCCCGTTATAGCACCCGCGCCAAACCGCACAAGTGCCCCGAACATTACCCAACGGCCTCAAGTGCGATTTCAGCACCGCCGACCCGTCCTCGTTGCACCGGCACCGCAAGCGCAAGCACGGGTATGCCTCGCGCCCGAAGCCCGTGCCTCCCCTCCCCCTCCCCCTCCCGCTGCGTGCGGCGTCGACGTCGCGGGGAGGTCTATCGTGTTTATGTGCCGCCGCGCCGGGACATCGACGTCGAGATGGAGGGGGATGCGGAGGGGGACGACGTGGATGCGGAGGGAGAGCCGGACGCTGCATCGGAGTGTGAGTCGGAGGAGTCGTCTGGCGGGCGGGCGAAGGTGGCTGCGCCGGTTCCTACTCCCACTCCCACACCCGCCCCCGCTGCCACTGACGACGCTAGGGGTGGGGCCGGCGGTAGCAGCGGGGCGATATTGGAAGTGGTAACGGGACCGGGGACGGACAGGGCGACTCACGCACTGCGCAGGCCGAAGACGACGACGACGACGACAATGACGCGGACGCGGACGGCGAGGGCGAACCCGAGAACGAGACAGAGCCCGTCCTAGGCTCGCACGTCATGCACCTCAGCTTCAGCTTCTCATCCGAGCGCACCGAACCACCTCCACCCCCACCTCATGCTCCTCCTCCTCTTCAGACCCTTCCTTCGCTACCGTCCCTCGACCTGCCCCTGCACCCGTATCCGCCTCTCCGCGCTCCGTCCGGGCACGCCTCGGATCCCGCCGCGCCGGTGTTCGCCAACATATCCGACACGCGCACCTACGTCGACGCGCGGTAGCCTCGCTTCGCCTCGCCTCTTACATGCGCGATATGCATTTCGAAGCCCCGCCTCGCGTCGATCTACCCTGCCCACCAAATCCAATCTATTCTACAAGCTGATTCTGATTCTGTGTGCGAGGAATGAAATGATGGATATCTGCCACTATCTTGTACAGAAGAAGAAGGAAGCTTGAATCTCCCTCGTCCTCGGACGACCAGCATAGGTTGGCATTGTAGACAGCATCGCGCACGATACAATTACGAGGTATTTTATGATACATAGATGTTGGATGCTGGGCCCGCGTGCCTGCTCTCCCGTTCATAAACCCCGAATGAACGCCTACACCGCATACACATATGTAGGCATTCGAATTCGCTTGTAATATCTTGGAAGAAGACTCGCAAAATCTACACAGCGAGGTACTAGCTTAGTGTCTGTCCACCACATTTAAAAGCGACGAGTATTTTCCGAGCTTTGCCGCGACTTATCTCGACGCCGGACGGATCCCAACCTTTGTTGAAGATACCCACCCGCAACGTTTCGAATTTTCCACGCGCGATCCAAGCGCGGTCTAAGCGTTGTATCGCGGGGTCGTGTGGTCAAAGCGTCTTGATAGAAGGTTGATACATAAATTGAGTGGGACGGATGATCCGATTGGTGCGCGATCCCAGCCTGAGCGCATGTTCAACTTTAAAGAACCAAAATTAAACAATTCCCTCAGTGGCCGAGGTGCGGGCACAAAAAAATCAGAACTCGCGTCCCCCAACGACCTTGGACGGTCGAGCTCAAATGCCTGAGCTAGCCGCAAACTAGCCGTATGGACAGGACGCTCTCACAAAACTCGAGCTCGTATCTCGTGGGCTGGCCGGATGATTGGGTATGGACACACGACACGGTTCACTCCACGTTACAGGCACATACTAGAGCTTTCAACGCACCCCGATTTCCTGAATGGGAGCTAGGAAAGGCTCAAGACGGAATAACAGGCTCCTCCTGCAACTCGAAGGGGGGCTGGGGCAGACCACAGCTTGGTGGACCTGTTCACCGATTGGGAGTCGGCAAATGTCGATGCGGATTGGGGTATATTCGGCGGAGTTCTGGGGGACTGCCTGGGCCACGTTTCTTCTGTTTCGTCCCGCAATAGTCTCCTACGTCACAGCAGAAAAGGCCGCAAAACATAAAAGGAGAACACAGAGCGATGCAAGCATATTTAACTATTCAACAAAGGGTACGAGTTTCTCGCTGTTGAAGCGTCACGACGGTCTGTCTACGAGAGACTAATCCAACTAAAGTTCTGGCGGCTTTGGTGAATACTTTGGACACCACTGTTCGAAAGTCTAGGGTCAGATCGAACGAGAGATGAGATAAAAATGCGCGCTGTTCAACCCTGACATTGACATAATTCAACCACACCCAGGGGCGCTGCAATAAGTAGCGTGTGCTCGGATGCTGAGAATTTTTCTAACCTGATCATAATAGTGCGTTTTTGCGACTACGAAATCCGTGCATCGTTCAACTAATTTGAAATTCAAGTTCAACTTGAAGTGGTAGAACGCTACTCCCCCAGCCGGAGAATTTCTCTGCTATGAATCAGTGACGAACAGAAATACAACATTTTGCACCATACGTAAACATACTATACATCGTGGCCAGTGGCCCGAATCCCAGGCCTGGCGTGTTAGTGCCCCACCGCAGCCGCCTCCAGCACAGCCGCCGTTTCCCTGCGCCCTCGCCCGGCTCTGCTCATCGCCAGAAACTCCGCATACCGCTCGTCCGCCTTCTCGCCCGTCATCAGCGTCCGAAGTCTTTCCGAAAGCCTATAACTGAATTCCGGGAGCATCGGCGGGTCTCCCGTCGAAAAGAAGAGCGCGAATCGGCGCAGGCCGCGAATACTGAGCACGCCGCGGCCCCATGCGCTGCCTAGGACGGCACCGAGCGGGTGGGCTCCGTCTGGTCGATGACGACAACACCCGCGTGGAGCTCGAGGCTCAGCACTCGAGGCCGCGCATCTGCTTCAGAAGCGCGAACACCGCATCCCATCTGGAGGCGTATGTGGGCCCGGGCTTATTGACGGAATCCTGCCGGAGGTAGACGTTGCGGATGTCGTGCGCACAGTACTCCCCCAGCGCGGCTAAGAGCACAGTGTGGAACTCGTGTGCCAGGAAATAAAAGGTGTTTTGCCGGTGGAGCACCGGTAGTGCTTCGAGGTAGACCTGCCGGCACGAACGCAGCAGCGCGACGGGAATCTCGTCAGCGGGGGGGTGGACGCGGAGGTTGAGGATTTTATCCGGATCCTCGGGGGGCGTGTAGAGCATCGAGGCAATCACATAGTGTTTGTGGTCTTTGGATGCAGCAAGTCGAAGTTTCACCAGGTGCCCACCGAGCGCGTGCTCGTAGATACACTGCCGCAACTCAAGGGGAGGCTAAATAGGTAAGAGCTTTGGTGGTGCGCAGTCAGAGGGCGCTGACGAATGTCGATACGTGCTGCGGGGAGGGGAGGGGGAGGGGGCCGAGCTGTTCGGCATCGCCAGAATCGGGCCCCAAGGAGGCCAGTCACGGTAGCGCCGAGGATGCAAGGGATGCGGTACAAAACAATCCCGACACAGACGTAAAGATCCGCGATGACCATTCTCGCCAGAGAAGTCATTTGAGTAGATTTCACAGAGAATAGCAGTTTACACAAAGCTCGAGCGGGAGAAGGTGGGAGTGAAGTTCAAACCAGGAATGTGGCTGTGTGACTGCGTACGTCGCCATCGAAGCTTACACGAAGCTCGGCGGGGAGAAGGTGGAAGTAGAATTAGAGACTAGAAATGTTTGATCTCCGAACGGCGGTGCCGCGGCAATTGCCGAGATATCTACCCTGACTTAACGCCACATTCGAAGGCGTCTCCAATTCTCAGGCTTGCGGAATGTCCGACAATTTCGCGTCTACTTACCTCACGTTTTTCAAACCAGATTCCCCTGTACATACTATAGGAATACTTCGAGGCCTGCAAGGACCTGCGCACAATTTTAGCTTCACGGCGATCAAGAGTCAAAAAATACATTTGTTACGTATGGTTGTATACTTAGCAGATACTTAGTATGGTTCGCACCAGAAAGTGTTCTAGCTAATAAATACACATAATTTCCTCCCCATCCATCACGGGTCCGTGTCAAGTGCAAGCACCGGAACCCAAACGCGGGAGTAGTAGTTCATCGCAACAAGGCGGACGTCGCCGAAGTGCACGCCGCGGGGGACCAAGCGCTGTTCTCGCTATGGTGAGCAGCGTCGCGTAGAAATATCGCAACACATGTGGCGACCTCCTTCGCGAGCGCGGTGCGGCTCAAGCCAGCGACCACCAATCCGCGAGGAGAATTGTTATACCCCGGCCACTGCAAAACCTCGTCAGCACAGATGCGGTGACAGATTTGAACGGATTCTAGAGGCAGGAAAGAGTTATGCAAGAACATACCTCGAGGACCCATCGTGTGCGGGACCAGCCATTTTCGGCCATGACAGCTTCATTCGCCCCGTCGAGGAGCACTCGGTCCTTCAGGATATCCTTCAGATACGGGGCGGGGTGGCCCTGAACCGAAAAGGAGACGCTCATGGACGGTCGTCCGCAAAATTCGGGGCGCCGGGGGAACACTCTATACACTCCTGCTCGGCACGATATGAGCCGCTTAGAATGGCAGCGGGGTGGGGGGCGGGATCGGGAAGCAATATACGCCGGGAACAAAACTGCAGGCGTCGAGGCGCTGGCCCTGGGTGGGACGAAAATGGTTAGTCTAG
>JARKIC010001790.1:0-95358 GCA_029378375.1 Mycena olivaceomarginata | reverse complement strand
TGTGACGCGATAGTACGGTCTGAAGGCACAAACCATGGGGAAATAACCATAAGCCTACACAGTCAAGGTGCTAGCACCTAGGAAGCGAGACACAGGAGAGTGGTATTGCGAGCACGCTGTCATGAACCGTCTTTTCATTTTATTCCAGAACCCGAACAACCCGAACAACCCGAACAACCCAATCATTGATCAGATCAACTATCTGATCAATCGAACCAGGATACTGTTTTAGGATCCCTAACGGTTTTCGATCGGTTCCCCGACCTTCGGGTTCCCGATCGCCCCTCTACGTTCATATACCCCTTCATTTACTTGCATTAATCTTGTCCGTTGCCGTTGGACACTGTACCTTAATTTACAACCCCTAGGGACTTTAGTATATAAAGCTGTAGTTAATTCCCTGTACTTTACACTATTCTAGTCTAAACTCCAGGCTTATTCGTTTGGAACTCTTCGTGCTTCAGTCGCCCTCGTCACCTCAGAACCCGGAATCTGCTCTGTGCTGACAAAAGAATAGTGTCTCTACACGGCGTACCCGACTGGACGTAACACGATGAGCAACGACTATGTGCTCCCCTCAATGGAGAGCTTTGGCGCCCTAACCGGCGAAGAGAGGGACAGCATCCTGCTGCAGGCCCTACAACACGCGGGAGGGCAATTGGGAGTGATGCAGGAGGAACTGGGGAACTTGTGCGGAGAGAATCGTCTGCTCTGCGAGGACAACACCCATTCACAACAACTCTTGCGCGATGCCCTCGTTGCCTTTGGAAAAGCCTCTATGGGAGGGCCCAGGGAGACTAAACAGGTGAAGACAGCCCGTGTCGCCGCCCCTACCCTGTTTAAAGGAGACTCCGAGTTGGTGAACTCCTATCTAGCGGAGTGCTGGTTGCACTTCCTGGACAACCCGACGTACGAGAGGGACAGCGCAAAGATCACCTTCGTCCTGTCCTACATGAAGGAAGGATCGGCAGCGGCATGGGCCAACAGCATTGTGCAGGCCATGCGCAACCCGAGAGATCCCAATACCCCGCTATATCGGAGTTACGAGGTCTTCGAGAAGAACCTCATTGATGCCTTCAAAGGAGGGGCACAGGTGGAAATTGCGTAGGCTAAAATCGAAAAGCTGCGCCAGGTGCGGGAACGGCCACGGAGTACTTCACACTCCTGGACACATACAACAACACCGCGGGTTACGACGAAACCACGCTTATCCGTCTCCTCAAGCAGCGGATCCTGAAGCCGGTTCTGCAGTCCGTCTACGGACAAACTGCACTACCGATCACCTACACCGACTGGAAGGTGGAGGTCATCAAGCAGGACGGGTTGCGTCGCGCCTTCCACGTTATGGATGGCGTGCTTCGCGATCGTCCCGTCACGGTGCCCAAGGTACAACAGAACCAGAACCCGGGGAACTTCTTTCGCAGGAATGAGCAGCACGCTCCAACAAATCCCCCTGCTGCCGTTGTTCCGCCCCCGGCCGTCACTGGTGGGGCCCCTAACGCAGGGCCCGCACCTATGGACATAGACCGGGTGGTCAGCAAGAAGCCGGTTCCCCGATGCTACCAGTGCGGAGAAGTCAGGCACATGGCCCATAACTGCACTACCCGAGGACCCACCAACCCACAATTCCGAGCTTTGATCTCAGAAATGATGGAGGAACGCCTCGGGAAGGAGGATTTTCCCGAAGAATCCGAGTGAAGACTGTGCCCTCAGATTCTCGTATACCCCCCTCACGTGTAACGACTTCGAACCATTCATTCTCTGTTTGACTATCGAAAAAACCCGGTGTGGAGGAAGACACAGTGGAAATGGAAGAAGAGGGAGCGAGGACTCCCTCTGAGATAGAAGAGAGTGAGGGAGCCGTTTCTCCCTCTGACTCTGAGCAAAGGGCAAGAAACCCCGGAAGCATGAGCGGGAGAAAGCGGAATGGCGCAGACTCCCCCTCAGAAGTGCGCGACAGGTTGCAACCCGAGCACGGGCACAAGAATGGAATGCATGGGAGATCATCACCAAATGGACTCACCCGGCCAGGAGACAGAAGGTGGACGACGAAATGGTGGAAGAAAATCCGAACGGCTTACTTCCCTGACGCTCTGGGCATACTGGATAACTTGAAAGAGCCACCCCAGTATATCCGCGCTACGGGGAATTCCATGATGGTTCCAATGACTCTCGAAGAGCTGAATAACCTTAAAGGTTATACAGTGGTCGGGTTGCTGGACAGTGGGGCTACCAACGGATTCATGAGCCAACGGTTCATCGACGACAACGAGATTGAGGTGGAACCCCTCGCAGTAGCGGTTCCGGTTTACAACGCGGACGGGTCCCTCAACAAGGGGGGACGCATCACCCACGTCGCGCGCATGCGCCTCTGAATGCAGGATCATGCCGAAATCTTCTCGTTTGCGGTAATGGATATCGGAAAGAGCCACGTCATCATCGGGTTCAACTGGTTGAAGCAGCACAACCCGGAGATTGACTGGCAGAAACAGATCATTCATTTTTCCAGGTGTCCTGCCGCTTGCAAACGGCTTGCTTATGGGAAGAATGGGAGGAAGAGGACAATGCTGACGTGGAAGAAGGGGACCGCATCTTCGTCACGAAGATGTATCCCAAAGACGTACTGGATTCATGAGATGCCGAGCACCTCCGCACTATCACCTATGCCTCCCACATAACTCTTCCTACTAGAAGTGGGTTTCCCCCCCCCATGCCCACAACCAGTAGGAAGGTGTTTGAGGATTCTGCCTATGCTGCAATAAAAGTCATGATAGAGCTGGGATAAAGTCGCAATATCGAAGGATAGGAACCTGCATATGTGGCATATACCCACCCTGCAATAAAGCCGCGATAAAATCTGCGATAAAGCTGCAATATCACTCCCCAAAATTTTATATATGGTATCTGTGTGTGCTGTGATAAAGCTGCAATAAATCTGCGATAAAGCTGCAATATCACTCCCAAAATTTTATATATGGTATCTGTGTGTGCTGTGATAAAGCTGCAATAAATCTGCGATAAAGCTGCAATATCACTCCCAAAATTTTATATATGGTATCTGTGTGTGCTGTGATAAAGCTGCAATAAATCTGCGATAAAGCTGCAATATCCCTTCCTGACGGATGTAGGGACTTGTATATTAGCACACAGCTGTGCTGCAATAAAGCTGCAATAAAAGCTGCAATAAAGCTGCAACAACTCTTTCCCGCCCACATCGCCTGGCGCGCCACCCGTTGTACTGTCCAAAAAAGGAAACTGCCTCGATAAAAGTCCAATAATTACAAGAAAAATTCTAAAATAAAATACAAAACATTATATCTATGCTGCGCCATCATCCAAGTCCCTATCCCCATCAATCCCAATCATGGACACCTGATAATGAAGACTTGAGATGACCTCATCCGGTTCATCTCCACCTTGATCATCAGAATCTTCTTCTTCTACACCGTCCATGTCCAAGTCCATTGCATCCTCTAGTACTTCTGACCCAGCTCGTTCCACTGCAGTCCCTGATCTGATTGTCCCTGTGAAACCATTGAGATGTGCGAGCTTCTGGAACCTCTGTATATGAGTGCGATCAAACCGCCCCCGACGTTCCCGGTAAAGCTTCACTTGAACAGCAAGGAGTCGATCCATCTCAGCATCTTCGGGGGACTTCCCCTCCTCCGATCTAAGTGATTCCTCCTGATCCAGCAGGAACCGGTTCTCGTCCCGGTTCCAGGTTACGACCCGGCGTATTTCGATGTTGAGTCTCTGAATCTCCTCTCTCGCTCGACATAGCTTGAAGTAGGAGTCCATCGCAAGTTGATATGCGGGACGAGTCCAAGGCCGTGACTGGACCTCGTCCCGAGTGTCACGAAGAATGTCGAAGTCGGCTAGGAATGTATACTCGACTACCTGCTCCCAGGTGAGGCTCGCCATCGGAGGATCCAGGGCTAGGGCTGCATCGTTGTATCGATCGATGGTGTTCTTCACTGCCTTTGATCGTGCTTGGAGGGACTTCGTGATATGCCTTCGCATCTTATATCCTGTTTTGAAAGGTTTCAGCCATCAAATAGGAACAGAATTCAATAGAAGACCACATACCAGTTTGAGATTGATTTACCTTTGTCAGCTCAAAGATACGCTGGACAATCAAATGCTCCACCGAATTGAGAGCAAGCTGGTACTTCCGTTTCTTGATCTCGCCTACAGTGGACTGCCATTTCTCAGACTCGGTCGTCCAACAATCCACAATGCCAAGACGCTCCTCAAGCTCCTGGACTGCCTTGAGGTCGTGCTCTACCTTTTCCTTCCCACGTTGTCGAGCCAGTTCTGCCTTGGAGGTCCCAGGAGTATAGGCGGCGTTGTCACCTTGAGCTTTACGTGCCTCAGTAGCAAGGACAACATATTTTGCACTGGAAAACCTGTGAATAACCAATACGATCTGAGAAGATCACATACCGGCTGGTGTCAAGATTAACAAGCTTCTGTACGTACTCCATCTCGAGAGTCTCGGTCTGATCCTTGGACTCTTCCTGCAGGCCGAGCAAAAACACCTTCTCCTCTTCGAGCCAATCATGAAAGACCTGGTAATTGGCGATCTCTTCTTTAGCCATAAATTGTCGGATCTTGTGCTCAGTTTTCAGTATTCCCAAAGCTTGCTTGTAGTTATCGCATAAAAATTTGCCTATATGGTGGAGTGAGGACTCTCATAAGATGGCTAGAGGAACACCTACTCAGATTGGCGTACGTGTGGAAGGTGTCGTAATGCTTCACATAAGCCGTGATCTCTTGTTGCCGATGGAAACGACTCGCATACCGGCAACTTTTCGCAAGTCCGTTTGAGCCGGAGAAAAACCGCTCACATCCTTCGAGATCCTCGAGCCCAAGGCCTTCGACGTAAGTGGCCAAGAAGCAGAGTTGGCAAAGTCGGTTATGAGCATGCCCATGGAAGGCGCCGACCAGGCAGCGGAAGTTTTTACACTTGGCACACTCGCCCAAGGGGCTATTCTTGAGGGTCGTCTGAAAATCACACCCAACGTAGTATCCAGCTTCAGTCCTCTCCCCGAGGTGCTCGAGTAACGCCTCGGTCACAGCCAACGGGTATTTAGCCCTTCAAATAAATCTTAGAACTGAATGATTAACGAAGCAGTCACTCACAGTTCACCACTCTTAATCATGTCGACGATCATCAAGACGAAGCCATGGTGACACAGGCATACAAAGATACCCGTCTCATCAAAGATGCCCCACATCTTTGCAGTGACGTCTTCGATCATGTTCTTCCATCTCTCTGCACATGGATTCGTCTTGTCCTGAATCCCGTGTATATTAAATTTTAAAAAAAAATCAAGACGTTAAACAAAGAAGACCCACCTCGATTGCCTCCATAGGCATTCTCTCTGTGATTCGGTCCTTCGCCAATTCATTGACCTTCTCCCGAGCTAAAAAGTACCAGTCGCTTGCATCCCGATTGTCTGTATACTCCTTCGACTCCCCCACCACAAATTCGGGCCCGTCCCCTGGCTCGGACTCCACCTTGTTTCGCTGGAGGACACGTTTGAGCGAGTTACCCCCCATCCTGCGTGACCAAAACGTCGAAAATCAACTCATCCTCCCCTTCGAGTTTATACATGCATGCGGGACAGTCATGCTTCACTCTCCAGGCAAAGGAATCACGACCCAGGCGGTGGAGCAGCCTTGCCTCGGTTCTCCGACGAAGGTCCAGGTATAAGTCGTACGAAATGGAAAACTGTTCACGAAGGTAGGGTCGGTAGGGCACCTACAGGCCAAATCAGTCTGAGCAAAGGTTACGAAAGGCAAGAGACATACACCAAGAAGATCGCAAAGAGTTTTTACGAATGCCTGAATCGCGAGCTGAGGACATCGTGCATGAGTGACCCGATACACCTCAAGAACTCGGGTCGTAATTGCCGCCGTCGGTTTCCACGGTGAACATGGAACCAAACCCTGCATAATCAGAGCAGGCGATATCCCACCCCCTCGAGGATCAAGCGCGATCTCTCTCCTCTCAGTATCTACACATATTTTAGAGGGACAAGGAAGAAGAGAAACAAATATGAACCAAACATGTCTATGACTAGGATTGAATAAACCTCTGTGTCCTCATCTGTGTCTGAGATCGGCGAACCGCCCTCCTCCGGGTCGCACCAGCGCATGTACGCCAGAATCATCTCGGGCATCTGGGCCATGAAATCCAGATTTCGACGCTCTGTTCTGTCGTGTCGAGTCCTCCAATCCCAACGTCGGTTCCTGCCAGATATATTTTCAATATCAGCAAAAAATCAATCCGAGAGATTTAGTTGCTCACACAGAAATCTCCTCCTCAATGCCTTCAGCAAGAGAGTCCTGAAGCTCCCCTCCAGCATGGCTCAGCTCAATTCTCTCGGAGCCCTCCATCACTGCGTCAAGGTCCACCCAGTTCGACCCTTCTGCCATTTCATCAATATCGTCGTCCTCGGCCGCAAGATTATTCAACTGCCGCTTCAGAATAGGATCCATATCTGTCTCAAGGTTATTAAAATTTCAAAGCAAGGAGGAATCATGTAAGTACCTCTCAGTGTCTCTCCATACTCTCTCCTTGTGCTGCTCCGAAATTCATCAAGGCTTCTGCCTTGTAATAAAGTCCTGGAGTATCTGGGGGTGGAGCCAACTGCATCTGGGTGGGGAAAAGGAGACCCTAGTATCCGAATTTTCCCCCGGCTGGTCCTGGTTTTTTGGATACCACTCTTTCTCATTGTCGATTGGAATCTATTGGAATGATGTGATCGATGATTGGGACGAGTTCAGTCACAAGTGTGACGCGTGATGCCAGCGCGTTGCCATCCTCCTCCACCTCTGCTCCCTTGCTTGGTCCCGGACTTCTGGTGGCCAATCCAGCCCTTCTTCTAAGTAGCCTGGGTCTATAAGGAGACAAAATGGCTCGTAAGTCTCTCCCCTTGCCCCTCCCTTTTTGTTCTACATTTTCTTGTGCCACTGGGCTTCATACGCGTTGTTGCAATGAGATCCGCCCCTGGAACTCGGGGCCACCTATTCCCTGTAGGAGAGATCCGCCCCTGGAACTCCAATACTCGGTTAAACACGTCTGATTGGCACCAAAATGAACGAGATCCGCCCTTGGAACTCTGACATTTTTGGTGCCACTTGGGCGTCAATTTACTTCTTGAATTTTCCAACTCAAGCCACACCAGCTGATCTCAACTCCACAGCACCTCCCCTCCCCCGGCGTACTCTTCGGTCAGGCCGGGAGTTCTCGGCCTTTGATCTGGCGCTTGGGATCGACTTCGACATTCAGCAATGTCTTCATGACCGGCTTTTAGAGCAGCAGTCAGTTGGACAGGACCATAAGCCCGAGGAGAAGATCGCCGGCTCTGCTCTGGAATGTCCCGTCCCCGAACCTTCCCCAACGCCGGATTTTCTGCTTCAGCTCGATGATCTGTGCCCAGTCGTTCCTCCCCAATTCTCCTCCTCCTCCTCTGCAGCCACCAGCTCAGTTGTTCCTCCCTCCTCCTCAGATCGTAACAAACTCAAGTCAAAAGCCAGACGCGCCAAGGCACGAGATCGTGCACAGCAGGCCTCCGAGAACCCACGTCTGAAGGGCATCCATCATACCCGAATCAACGAAGCCAAGCCCGCCTACCTGGAGGTATGGCACGACACCAATGGTCTGCCCCACACCATCCCTGCTTGGATTGGCAACCGGTCTGCCGAAGATAAGCCGTTCATCTTCACCCCACCCAAGCCACTTCCTCGACACGGGGAAACCGGCATGGGAGGCAGGCTGTACTCGCAGGCGGAGGTCGACGCTCTCACCGGAACAATTGGCTTCACATATATCGCCTGGCTTGGCTTGTTCGTGTTGACTCACTTCCTTCACTAAGGCTAACGTTTCTCCCAGGCTTACCATCCCCATCCTGGACTCTCGACGACGAATCATAGCGCTACTCGGTGGTATGCCCAAGGACGTCCAGGGCTGGACCAAGGTGACAGACGGAGCATTTGCTCTCATGCAAGATGCTCTTCGGTGGGTCAAGCTATCGGAGGAGAAGCTGGACCATCGACGAGCTCAGCATCCTTTCGCTGCCGTTGGCCGAGGTCTATCTCACGGGGGCGGCCAAATGGTATGTTTCCTCCAACGTCATCTACTCCCACTTATCACACGTTCTAGGAACCGGGTGAACTCCAGCAGAACGTCACCAACACACGTGTCACTGATGAGCTTATGGCGCATTCATATTTCCAGAGGATCGTGGGCTTTACCAATAGTAATGAAGCCTTACCTCTCATTAATCCCTTGCTCAATCCACCCTGCAGTGCTTTTTGCGATGTGGGCTCCCGATCCTTTTCAGGTCTACCAGGAGGTTCGGGAAGCGCTCAAGCATCTAAAATGGAATTTTGCCAAGAGCGTCTTCGCCGCATGCACATTTAATTTTGGGCCACATGCGATCACTTGCCCCCATCTCGACTTCGCGAACCTTGCCTGGGGATGGTGCGCTATCACCGCCTTAGGTACCTTCGATCCCGACGCTGGTGGGCACCTCATTTTGTGGGACCTTCGACTTGTGATCCGTTTTCCGCCCGGGTCCACAGTTTTCATCCCCTCCGCTATCATTCGACATTCAAACGTAGGCATCCTTTCCCATGAGATGCGGTCGTCTTTCACCCAATATACTGCGGGTGGACTCTTCCGATGGGTTCGAAACGGATTCATGACGGACGAGGATTTTGAGAAGAAGGCATCGGCGCAGGAGAAGGCAGAACACAGCACTGAGGCAGCTACACGGTGGCAGGATGGGATGAACATGTTCAGCGTAATAGATGATCTATAGACTTTTTTAATTGAGATTCTTCACCTTTTCCATCCTCTGTGCACCTGCAAGTCTTCGTAAATGTGTCCGGAAGCAAGCGGCCCGGCCGGAGCGATACACCCGAGGCGTCCTCAGTATCACGAACACGTTGGTGATGGCACCGAAAAAAATTGCCTGCTGCGTCCCTGTTCACACCTGTGTCCTGAAATTTTTTCTAGATGAGCTTTAGACAGTTTAAAACACAGCTGTAAAAAAAATTGGACTCAAGTGGTGGAACAATTAAATGATATTGCGGGATTTGGTTTGCTGGCTCGTCAAGTCAAGCACATTCGTGTTTCCTTAATAGGACTTGACCGTCTTTTGCTCTTGACCACAACTATGTCCACCAAAAAACCAAAAACACCGGCTCATCCTCGCTCAAAGAAGGCTTCCCTGGACGAGAAAGCAAGACACACTCAAGCTCAAGCTGATTATCGAGCACGGTACATAGGATGTTTCCATTTTGACCTCGACAACTCGACAACTCCTAACCTTTTCAGAAATCTGGAAGCCACTCGAGAGAAGGCCAAATTGAGGATGCGACGGTGATATTTAATTGCTCAACTGTCCTATTCAATAGCTCACATTGTCAATGGAAGCCGACGAGCTCAAATAAAAGAGTCGGAGGAATCATCAAAAGAAGCCGCGGAGCAGCGACGTGAAGCTGATGCAGAATATCGTGAAATGTATGTGAACTATCAACCTTGACTTCTCTTTTTCTCTAACAAGAATACCGTAGGAAAAGAATGAGGTATGTGTTCTGGTCTACGGCAAGCAGAGGAGATCTGACCAGCGACCAGGACTTATGTTGATCGCCACGGACTGTTGGCATTGACCAACCACTATATTCCTCTGAAACAACAAGCTGGGGCAAAATATATGCCCGGAATCCTTGCCGAAGGTAAGAAATGGGCAAAAACGAAGGAGGCGAGAGCAGTCGAAGCGGACTACAAGAGGCGTATCAGGCTGCGGGGCCGTTTGACAAATCTGAAATGTAGTATACAAGCTTGAGAAAACGTGCCCTTATTGAACGTACTTGCGTGAGATTGAGAACTCGAGTTCCAGCTTCGATTCGAATGTGTAGGGCTCGAGGTCGACACGATCTGCCATGCCGGCATGATTACGAGAATCACGTGATGTGAACCAGGCGCGGTTCGTCTTGTCTCTGCTCCTACACCCATGCCACTCTGCGTGCCCAGGTTCTTCCCAAGCAACAACTACAAGTCGACGGAGGACCACGACACCCACTCCTCGAAGTCCTACTGGCTGGTGCCAGATGTGGGATTATTCACCTCTAAGTGCGTGTTTTTTTTTTTGTCTTTTTGCATCATCTGAAAGATTTCTCAGAACAGCGGCCAACTCTCAGTGCGGGCCCAACGTCGAGGGACGATGGAAGCAGCATGCGCGGAGAAGGCACGCCGAGGAGGAGTGGGCCTCAATCTGCGCTCGCCACCACCACCACCCTAGTCCCACAAACGAGGACGACGACGAGGTCGTTCCCGACTCGGAGGCTGAAAACGACGGCGACGACGACAATCGTGGCGGCGTGCCCGTGTCCCGGGCTTTGACCATGGCCCCTGCACCGCGTCGCCGCTGCCGCCGCAACGGCACTCAGTTGACGCCCGCACATTTGGCACCTGCACATTTGGCACCCGCGCGTTCGGCACCCGCGCGTTCGGCACCCACGCGTTCGGCGCCCACGCATTCAACGGCCGTTCGTAGCCCCGACTCCATCATCGAAGACAACGACATTGTGGATATCGGCGTGCGACAGCGTTTGGCCGCGCCCGTTTACCTCCGCTTTGAACGTCATCTCGTGAAGTCCGAGGAGCCGCCCCCCACCCCACCGGTCAAAATTGGGGAGGCGCCGTTCGTGGTGAAGCAAGAGGACCGCAAACCGAAGTTTAAAAAGCAGGAGTCAACGGACCCCCCGCTCGATCCCCCCTCGCATCGCAGCGCGCGTGTGCCTGAAGTCTGGAAGACGCCACAGCGCCAGCTGGATCCGAACGACACAGATTTCTATTTCCTCAGCGACAGCCCCAACACCTCGCTCAACACCGAGGCTTCGCTGGACGCCTCGCCCACCCGTTCACCGACCGAGGCGGCTGCCTGCGCGCCCGCCGCTGCCTTTTCTCCCCGCCCCATGGACGCTCCCTCGCGTGCCCCCTCAACGACCATGCGCAAGCACAAGGCCTGCACCCGTGCTGCCCCACCTGTGGCAACACTTATCTCCTCGTCCCCCGCACCTGCGTCTCCCCGGCCACCCGCCCCTGTGTCCGCCCGTGCACCCACAACCATTGGTTCGACTGCACCTGCACCCTCGTTGGCCCATGCACTCGCACTCGCGCTTGCCTGCGAATCTACTGCCTCACCCGCGCGCATGGCTGCCCGAGAGTTGAACTCTCGGGCAGGTGTGCATCTTGCCCCTCCGGCTGTGCTTGCACCTGCGCAAGCACTCGTTAGTGCACCTGATTCGAACGGAGACTTTGCACGCTCGACCACGCGGTCCGGCGAACGTCCCGACCCGGCCCGCGAACGCACCGTCCCCGACTCATTTTCGCCTGTGCCGCACTCGACCATCGCCATGCCCCAGCCAATGCGACATCGGGCACCCGTCACCTATGCGACGCCTGCCCGGTCCATTTGCGTTCGTGGCTCCGAGTCCCCGAGCCATCACAACTCCAAGTCCCCGAACCCCTGTCCATCCAGGAGCCGAAAACGGAACGCGAGTTCGAGCCCCGATTTTACGGAGTCGGTGTCCGGTCGTCGTGGAGTCTTGAGCTCAGTGTCCGTGAGCTCCACCTCCTCCCTCTCGGTCTCGATGTTTTCCCGGAAATCGAACGAAAGCAAGAGGCAGAAGAAGTCCCCCTCACCTGAACGCACTTCATTCCCTGTCTTTGTGAATGTGCAAAGGAAGACGTTGTATAAAAGCCTGTAAGTCGTTTCAAGTCTTTCCTTTTTTGGCCGATAACTGATTTTTCGAAAGTTCGATGGCCCTTGAGGAGATGGGACAGGGTGAAAGCATCCAGACCGTGTATGGATCGGAGGAGGCGGAGAATATTCTGTCGGGTCTTGCGGATTGAGTTTGCTGAAGGTCAAGAAAAGTGGAGGGGTTTTTTTTTACTGATCGTATGGAAGTATATTGATTTTTTTGCTGATCGTATGAGAATTTCGAATATCCCAGACATTGCTATAGTGCTTCATACTTACTCTGCTCATGTCTGTGAATTTTTTTCTTTGTCGTTTCTTGGTACGAATACATTGAGTGTCGATTTGTTTGGTATCATGGAAGGAAACAAATATTATACGAAATCACTTTTGCCTCTTGCCACTGTTAGTCCCTTTTACTCTGGCTGGTGTGGCTTCGTCGAACACAATCTCCCTCGTCGGCCCTCCTCAAATTTGGAACGTGAACTCATTTCAAACTATCCCAAGCGACCGTATACCTTCTCCTGCAGCCTTCTCGACCAAGACGCGTCTTGTCAAGTGGCCTTGGCTACTCGTTTTCTCATACTTATTTTCTGAGCTGCCATGGCCTCGGAGACTGTGAACCCATCTGCTAGGGGACCAGAGGTACGTTCTGTTCCCCGTTGTGTATATGGATGCTGAACCATATTTGAATACAAAAGGGACCGCCAACCCAATCGAGTCATCCCAACCCCGAAAATTCGTCTCTTGGGGGTGATGGTGTCGCAGTACGTCCAGTCTTGCTGGTGGAAACTTTGTATTGAGGAACATCGTTAGGATCACCCACCCACCCCTCCGCCACACACCGCCAGGCCGACAGGCTCTCCAACCGGGTCAGCCTCCAAGAAACCTAGTGACAATGACGATGATGATGGGTGGGAGGATGAGGAGGTGCTGCAGGGGCTTGCTACAACCCATCGAAGCCGTAACCCCCATTCTGCTGTCATTTTTCCTCAGAGCGGCGGGAAGCGATCCAGAACTGGAAAGAACTCCCGAGCCAGCGTGGAGAAACGAAAGCAGACCAGGTCCGACAAGGTGGCTGCCTTCAACGACGAATTGAAGAAGTTGACGCCTATCGCGAGACGCTTGCACAGGAACTTGCCGACAAGTACAACATGAAGCTGTTGCACGTACGAAGGAGGATGCAATTGTGTGGGGGCTTCAAAAAGGGTCGGAAATCCAGTCTGTATAATATCAAAGTTGGGGTGATCATGAAGCGTCTCAATAAAGGTAAGATTTAATTGGTCGCTGCGAAATTGGCTTACTTTTGGGACCTCACAGATCGGTGTGTTGGAGAAAAATACACCATGAAGGAGACGAAGGCGCTGATCAAGGAAGACCCATCAATGCTAGACGACTTCACCAGCGACAAGGTGAAGGAGTTGGTGAGGTTGACGAAGACATCAAAGAAGGTGAAACGTACAGGGGTTCGAGCAAGTAACAAGGCTGCGGCAGCAGATACCAAGGCAACACTGGAGGCTCTGGCGAGAGAGGTAGATCATTCTGTTTTGGTCAAATCTCTTCGTGTGACTCACCTGGCAGATGTCGGATTTGGCCAAGCGCACGGGGATGGTGGGCTTTGCCATGTTTTCTCAGGGACACCTCCACGACCACCAGGGTATATACCAGATGGAGTCCCATGGGGCTTTTCAGTTTTTCTTAGACATCCTTCGAAGGGACGCCACCGACGTGGGTTCCCTTTTCGAGCTGTGGTGTGTTAATCGAGCTAAAAGAGGTAAGATGCAGAGAATTGAGATGAAGAGGTCGTACTCACTGTGTTATATAGACAATGCTGAGGGAACTCTGGGGTCGTTGCAGAAGCAATGTGGGGATTCGATTCGTGCTGGGCTTCGTGAGTCTCTGTGATTTAACGATGACGGACGCTCACCAAAGACCAGAGCTTATTACTGGAAAGCCCAACCTCAATATGAATTTTGACAACTACATCAAGGCCATCGTCCTGAAGTATAAGGTCGGTCTCTTGGGCTGGCCCAGCCACATTCCCTTCAAGCGCATGGGGAAGCAAGCCACCATCGCGCACGTTCATGCCATCGACGAGGGATTGAAGGATGGGTCGATTGCGTGGGCAAAGCTGAAGAAGTCGCAGCAGGAGAAGCTGGTTGCAGAGTTCGAGGAGATGGTGGCGAATGGGGATCGTGAGGAGAAGATCAGGAAGCAGAGATCGGACAAGGGGGGGGTGCATGCAAAGCGAAAGCGGACGGCGAAGGGCAGCGACGACTCCGACTCCGATGATTCCAACAGCCAGGATCAGAGGAAGGCCAGAAAACGGGTGTATCGCAAGGGGAGGGACGACTCAGATAACTCAGACGAGGACGAGGACAGCAACGGTGCTCCAGCCCCCTCCAAGCCGAAGCCCAAAGCCAAGAGCTCCGGATCGACAACCAGCTGCAAGGCGCCAGAATTCTCAATCGCAGAGAAGCGAAAGGCTCTGGAGAGGATGTCGGGCAAGCGGAAGGCAAGGTCTGGCGGCGATCAAGAGGACGGGGAGGAGGATCGCCCGAGGAAGAAGAAGAAGGAGGCTGGGTCGTCCAAGACGAAGAAGCCGACGAAGCCAAAGGCCTCTTCTCTCGCCCTCCTGCCCGCTCTCGTACCCCTCCTCCTCGACCCAAGCCCAGGGCCATTGTCAAGGGCTCTTGCAAGAGTGGTCCCCCCGGAATTCGTGTGATGGAGGGCGGTGAAGACTGAAGTGTTGTCGGACTCATACTGATGAAAATGCCGATGAAATACACCCTATTTTTTTTGGAATTTTTCTTGTAATTATTGGACTTTTATTGAGGCAGTTTCCTTTTTTGGACAGTACAACGGGTGGCGCGCCAGGCGATGTGGGCGGGAAAGAGTTGTTGCAGCTTTATTGCAGCTTTTATTGCAGCTTTATTGCAGCACAGCTGTGTGCTAATATACAAGTCCCTACATCCGTCAGGAAGGGATATTGCAGCTTTATCGCAGATTTACTGCAGCTTTATCACAGCACACACAGATACCATATATAAAATTTTGGGGAGTGATATTGCAGCTTTATTGCAGATTTATTGCAGCTTTATCACAGCACACACAGATACCATATATAAAATTTTGGGGAGTGATATTGCAGCTTTATCGCAGATTTATTGCAGCTTTATCACAGCACACACAGATACCATATATAAAATTTTGGGGAGTGATATTGCAGCTTTATCGCAGATTTTATCGCGGCTTTATTGCAGGGTGGGTATATGCCACATATGCAGGTTCCTATCCTTCGATATTGCGACTTTATCCCAGCTCTATCGTGACTTTTATTGCAGCATAGGCAGAATCCTCAAACGCCTTCCTACTGGTTGTGGGCATGGGGGGGGAAACCCACTTCTAGTAGGAAGAGTTATGTGGGAGGCATAGGTGCGCACTATGGGTAGCATGGCTACTAAACTAGCAGCCGCAGCTCATAAAGCAAAGGGGGCGAAGACACTTGAAGAAAGCGTCCCCGCTCATTATCTGGAGGAGTTCCGAGGGGTCTTTGAGAAAAAGGATTTCGACAAGCTACCCGAACAACGGAAATGGGACCACGCGATAGAGCTGAAACCCGGCGCAGAACCCGTGAAAGGACGAAGCATCCCCTTGTCGGTCCTGGAGCAGGCAGAGCTGGACGCGTTCAGGAGCATGTGGAAACCGGATGTATTCGCCCCTCGAAATCTCCGTGGGCCTCTCCCTTCTTCTTTGTGAAGAAGAAGGATAGGAAGCTACGACCCGTCCAGGACTACCGGAAGCCGAACTCTCTTACCATCAAGAACCGGTACCCCCTTCCGCTCATCTCCGAGATCATGCACATGCTCCGTAAGGCAACCTGGTTCACTAAATTGGATGTTCAATGGGGATACAACAATATCCGGATTAAGGAAGGGGACAAAGAGAAAGCCGCATTCGTCACAAACTGAGGGTTGTGGGAACCGCTGGTGATGTTCTTCGGTCTTACGAACTCACCGGCGACCTTCCAATCCATGATGAACGACATCTTCGCAGACCTTATCGCGGAAGGACAGGTTATCGTTTACCTGGACAATATCCTCATCTACTCGGAACACCTGGAAGAACATTGCTCCACGGTTAAGGAGGTTTTGCGGATTCTCCAGGAAAACGAATTGTTCCTGAAACCCGAGAAATGCGAGTTCGAACAGAGAGAGGTTGAATATCTGGGAGTCATGGTCGGGGATGGGAAAGTTCGGATGGACCCCATAAAAGTCGAGGGCGTTCGACAATGGGCAACCCCGAGGAACGTTAAAGACGTGCAAAGCTTCCTCGGGTTCCTCAATTTCTACCGACGGTTCATCAAAGGATTCAGTGATTACGCGAAGCCGTTAACCCGCCTCACTCGGAAGGACTACAAGTGGAGATGGGGAGAACTGGAGAAGAACGCGTTCGACCAATTAATATTGGCCGTAACATCGGAACCTGTTCTGCATTTCCCAATGGATATTGGGGGGATGGCGGGTTGAGGCGTACTCCTCGGATTACGCCACCGGGGCATACTTGACGCAGTGCCAGAACGGGGTGTGGGTTCCAATTGCATTTATGTCCAAGGGACTAAACGACACCGAACAAAACTACGACATCCACGACAAGGAAATGCTGGTGATTATGCGGGCCCTCTACGAGTGGTGACACTATCTGCAGGGCAGTCAATTGAAGTTCGAAATTTGGACGGACCACAAGAATCTGGAGTACTTCACCACCACGAAGAAACTCAATAGACGATAAGCCCGTTGGTCGTTGGAGCTCAGCGAATATGACTTCGCTCTCATTCATAAACCCGGGAAGCAACATGCGAAAACCAACGTGCTTTCGAGGCGAAGCGGTCATGAGAAGGGGGCGCAGGACAATTCAAATCTGGTACTGCTTCCGGAACAGTGCTTCCGGAGGATAGACGGTGAAGAATTTTTGAAAGCCATGCCGGCGGTCTTGGACGACACGGCGGGTGATCAATTCATGGAGGACATCAAGGCTGGGAAAGCGGACTGGGAAGATGTGGTGAAGAAGGTGCTGAAGGAAAAGGCTGAGGGCTGGGAAGAGCACGATGACGGGTTCGTAACCCAGCATCGAACCGTATACGTGCCTCCAACTGGGGATCTGCGACATCGGATTCTATGGGCACACCACGACAACTATATTTCGGGTCACCCGGGACAATTCCGGACGGCGGAGCAAGTAACCCGAAACTACTATTGGCCCCCCCCACCGCCGGATGCCAAGTGATATGTTTCGGCGTGCCCCGTGTGCCAGAGGACGAAGCTATTTCCTTCGAAACTCCAAGGACCCCTACACCCTAACGCGGTTCCAGAACGGGTGTGGCAAAACGTCTCGGTGGATCTGATCACCAAGTTACCCGTCAGTAACGGATACGACTCTATCGCCGTGATAGTCGATCGGCTGGGGAAAGGGATCCGGGTGGTGCCCTGCACCAAGCACTTGGGAGGAGAAGTGATCGCGCGTATCTATCGCGACCATGTGTGGAAGGACTTCGGGTTGCCCGAGGTGGTGATCAGTGACCGAGGGATGCAGTTCGTGGGACACTTTATGCGGGACCTGTTGAAGCTCCTGGGCATAAAGTCGAACGCTTCAACGGCCTATCACCCACAGACTGATGGTCAGACCGAACACATCAACCAAAACATCGAGCAATACCTTCGGGTTTTCACCAACTTCTTGCAAGACGACTGGGCGGAATGGTTGACGCTGGCAGAGTTTAACAACAACGACCAAGTCAGCAAGACGACGGGTTTCAGTCCCTTCTTCATCACCATGGGATTCCATCCGTGAAAAGGCACTGAACCGCGACTTGAGGTCCCGACCGAAGATGCGACTAAATTTGCAACCCGGATGTCTAAAGTTTGAGAGGAAGCAGGGGCTGCCATGCGGGCAGCACAGGAGACAATGAAGAGGTTCTATGACGCCAAACGGCAGGCAGACCCCGACTACAAACCCGGCGATAAGGTGTATCTGTCTGGGGCGAACTTGGTCACTCATCGCCCGACAAAGAAATTCGAAGCCCGGTGTTATGGTCCCTTCACGGTCGTCCGGAAGGTTGGAGCCATCTCTTATGAACTGAAACTTCCGGATTCTTGCAAGGTTCATCCGGTCTTCAACACTGTATTCCTTCGTCCCTGGGTTCCGTCTGTCGCTGCCCATCAACACCACGATGATCCTCCCCCTCCAGACGTAGTAGATTGGGTGGACCTCTACGAGATTGCAGAGGTGCTGAAGATACGCTTCAACAAAAAGCATAGGCGCTTGCAGTACCTGATCCGATGGGAGGGTTATGGACCCGAGGATAACACCTGGGAACCATTGGAACATTTGGGGGATTCTACCGAATGTCTTGATGACTTCTACGAGAAGTACCCGGCGGCTCTGAAGGAAACCACCCATGGACGAAAGTGGGTCATCACGGGTGAAGACCTATGGAACAAGAAGCGGCGCCGATCGTGAAACCCGAGGCGGGTTTCACCTAGAGGGGGGGTAATGTCATGACCCGTCTTTTCATTTTATTCCAGAACCCGAACAACCCGAACAACCCAATCATTGATCAGATCAACTATCTGATCAATCGAACCAGGATACTGTTTTAGGATCCCTAACGGTTTCGATCGGTTCCCCGACCTTCGGGTTCCCGATCGCCCCTCTACGTTCATATACCCCTTCATTTACTTTGCATTAATCTTGTCCGTTGCCGTTGGACACTGTACCTTAATTTACAACCCCTAGGGACTTTAGTATATAAAGCTGTAGTTAATTCCCTGTACTTTACACTATTCTAGTCTAAACTCCAGGCTTATTCGTTTGGAACTCTTCGTGCTTCAGTCACCCTCATCACCTCAGAACCCGGAATCTGCTCTGTGCTGACACACGCTAACTGGAGGTGCGAGTGGCGAGTCTGGGATCTGAAGGGTAGTAAACTATGCGCTAGCAGCCTTCTAGCAAGGGTGTTGGGGTGGTCCCACTGAGAATGCGTATGAACCAAGTGGTTGTGTTGTGATACAGCTTCGTGTCTACCTCGTGTCCGTTTGTACATATCTACGGCTATGTAACTACCCTGGTAAACATGCGTAAACACCTACTCCATGTGCCCACTATGAATATGCGACGTCCCCGTCGCGCGTCCCACTCAACCATCCAACCCCGCCCCCACCTCCTCCGCCCTTAGCCGCTCCACCTCCTCTATCTCCGCCGCCCGCAACTTCGCCGCCGCCTCCGCCTCCGCTTTCGCCTCCCCTTTTATTTTCTGGACATGAACTCCTCCTGCGCTAACGCCAGCGGCGTTCCTGCCCTCGCGATGTAGGCCCGTAATCGCCTTGAGCTGTAGGTACCCGCCATAGGCACACCTCCCACTGTCTCCAGTATGTAGGAATTGAGGATCCTTGACTTGACCCTGTGTGGTTCGGACCATTTGACAGTAAGCTTGCGGTCGTTGCTCATCGTGTGAGTGAGGTCGCTGCGGTACACCTGCACCAGCTGGCCTTCATCGAACACCACCTCCCCGGCCCGGGAGCTCAAAACCTTGCGGTCGAATGCTGCCTTGCGACTCAGCGCGTACTCGACGCGGCCGGCGTATCCATCGAGGCGCTGCTGTTCCACATACGCCATGTGAATTGCTGCGTCCTCCAGCGTGAACGGCCCTATGGCATCTGCCACCGGCGTTGGTCTCGTGTTCACTGGCATTCCAAACAGCACTTCTTTCGGCGTGAATTTGATGGAGGGAAGAATGCGACTGTTTAGGATGCGAATCGCGGTGGGGAAGTGTTTCGGCCACTGCTTTGGCAGGTCGTCCTTGGTCATCGAACGCCAGCCGTCCTCGCCGACATCTGGTGCACAAAGCCGCGCCAAGATATAAAGGAGTATTTTGTTCATTCCTTCTACCAGGCCGTTGATCCAGGGGGAGTAGGCCGACACCGAGTGGAATTTGGTACCCCACTTGTCGCAGAATGCTTCGACTTTTTCATTTTTGAAGTGCCGTCCCTGATCCGCCATGAAGGTGTCCGATGGAAGGAAGTCGCCGAATATTTCATCGAGCGCCGCCACTGTGGTGTCTGCCGAGCCCGCAGTTTTGTACATGAACCCCCACACGTGCTGCGAGCAGGTATCCAAGTACAGCCCGACATTGTCGTAGCCCCCAACCCCGAGTGGCATCGACAGATAGTCTCCCACCAGAAGCTCGAATGGATGTCGACGCACGACCGGGTCGAGAAGTGAATGGAGGTGGGCCGGGCCAAAGCCCTTGCATTTCGCGCAGTCCATTACCGCCTTGACGATGGATTCGTCCATTTTCGGGCTATGAAACTTGTCCATCAGCGTGAGTTTAATTGCGTCTCGGTGAAAGTGGCCTCGATTGGCATGGACCTCCGCCACCTTCTCCCTTGCTTCTGCCCTTGTTATGCATTCCCGCCGCGGCCTCGCCCGCACTCCCGTTCCACCCCCTAACCGCCACAGCTTCCCCTCCTCGATGAAGTATTGCGACGCTCAGTGGCGCGCACGCTTCCGCTCGTGCTCCCCCGCCCCAAAGTCGATCTCCGTGAGCGCATCAATGACCTGCAGGTATATCGGCTCGTCCTTGAACCGTTCCCGCAACGCCATCGTACCCTCCGGCACTGGCATGACAAGGTATGTCGACCCTTCGACGCCTACCGTGAACAGGTTATTGATGATCCCAGACCACGCCTCCCAGTCTGGTGACACCGTCCATTCACTGCCGTCGCCATGCACCTTCGGTTTCCCCTCGTCCGCCCTGCTCAACGCATCCGCCACCGTATTCTCTGCTCCTTTCACGTGTTCTGCCCCGACTATCTGGTACCCCATTATCCCATCCCTCCACCTCGTATGTGTGACGTTGAGTTTGTCGTTGACCATTATGTCGCGCAGCGCCTGGCAATCCGTCTCGAGCTTGACCGGCTGACCCCAGATGATAGGCGAAAATTTATCTAATGAAAATTTCAGCGCCGCAAATTCTAGAAGATGAGGCTGGTATCGTTCTTTCCGCCGGCGACGTGCGTTTAGATGTGAACACGATAGGGTGACGCCGTATTGCCTTCTTCCCTCCTGGTAGCACCGTCTGCATCCTCTGTGACAGTACGCCTGCGAATGCATCCTTGCTCCCATCGGTTGTTACGATGAACGGGTGTTTTTGCACCTCCTCGTACCTCGGCGCCTGCAGTACTGGCTCGGACAACAGCTTTTGTTTTAGCTGTAAGAAACACGCTGTGTGTTCCGGCTTCCACACTTTCGCCAGCTTGAAGTTACGCATTAGCGCTCGGTATATTGGTTTTCGTGCGCCTGCGGGTAAGTCTACCATCCGCAGGAGGTTGCGAAGCAGGAGTTCCACTGTTGCGTACCGCGCAATTAGGTCTCGGAAATAGGCAGTCAGCCCTAAAAAGGCGAGGAGGTTAGCGGCCGTTTCGTGAGCTTCGTCGGGTCAGGTGCTACTCCCTTCGGCCCTACGGTTGCTCCCGCAAATATGGCTTCCGTCATGAAGAACCGTGACTTCGGCGCCGACAGCGACATGCCAGCTTCGCGCACCCTCCCCAATATCATCCTCAGCTTCCCCATCATCTCGCTGAAGTGATTGGCTGCGGTCGCCCCGTCATCCACGAACAACTCCATTACGCCTTTCGCCAGCAGATCATGCAGCTTCTCGACGCAAAGTTGCCCGAACTCGGTAGGCGCATCTGTCAGGCCGAATGGCATTCGAATGTATGCACGGTACCCTAACCCCGGTACGAACATGACGATGTACGGCTGCACTTCTGGATCCACTGATACTGCAAAAAATCCAGAGGCAAAGTCGAATACCGAGACGTATCTGTGCCCCGACAACCGGCACTGCTTATCCTGAATGTCGCCCTGTAGGACCGGGACAACTTTCAGCAGCTGGTTCAGCTCGTGAAAGTTCTGGCAAATGCGCCATTTAGGTGCTGCTGCCACTTCTGGCTTCTCCACCTTGGGTGCGCGAGGGGGGAGGTCAGTGAAGGGGGGGTATCCCGCACGCACACACTCCTCGTTCAGTTCGTGTTGTAACTCCTCATGCGTTAACCCACCGCCTTCGTGAGCTTTCTTGGCCATGCGTATCGGTGATACACATTTAACGTCGCGGGGATGAATTGGCCGGATAATGCCTGCGTCTTCTAACGCTCGCACTTGCGTGTGGAGGTATTCGATCTCGGGGGTCGACATCGGCTTCTGGTGTACCTTTGTGCTGAATTTCCGGTCCGGCGGAATTTTTGGGGCATACACCGGTCCTTTCACCGCAGATACCTCGCTGACGGCCAAAGCGAATGTGTCAGCATACTCGGCGATTAGGGCTTCCACTTGTTTCTTCTCCTCGGGCGAAAGGTCGGTTTCCGATTTTTACCAATTCGAGGATTCTTTGTACCCGTGCCGGATTGAATGGATCCGTAGCCCTGGTGAACAGCTGTTCTTCTGGAACTGTTGGATAAGCATCCGCGTCGTATAATTCGGAGTCGCCGGTTTCCGTTCCTTCGAGTGAGTGGTTAGCTTGGTCGCTGGTGTACAGAATTGCCTCAGGCTCGTGTACTCCCGGTCGCGCCGGCCCCCACTGAGATCTCGCGCGTGCACCCGGAAGTGCCATTTGATCCCGTATCCTCGTTCTCTGCCCACCACATGCATTCCGCCAATCCTTCCTGTGCTCCCGCTTCTGTCGCGAATGTGTCAGCTAGTCCCTCGGTGATTGTGTCAAGGACGCTGAGTACTCCCCTCGCGGGGGTTGCGCTGACCCCCACTGAGCTTTCGCGCGGTTGTGATTCTGTGCCAGCCTCGCTCAGCACCACTGGCTGCTCCCTTTCATCCTCTTTCTGAATCTCCACAGCCAATTCTTTGCTGTCCTCCCGCGACTCCTCCGCATCTGTCGTAACCGCCAATTCATTCTCCCCTTCCGGCTCCTCGGGTATCGTCTCTAGAATTCTGTGCTTGTCATTGCTGTCGCCGATCAACTGTGCATGACGGGAGACTCGCCTCGCGGGGGTACTCGCGAACGATAAAACCCCCATAAAAGGCTCATGCACGCCGGCCATGGCCGACTTGTTCTTGCTTTTCGTCCTCCACTTTGCCGTCCCATGCTGATTTCTCAGCACAGCGCGCCGACCACCTGCCTCGACCTCGACAATGTCTTGTCCGTAGTTGTGGATTGCTGCGAAGGCGGTCTGCAACGGCTTTCCGAACAGGAAATCCCATCCGCCACCGCTATCGAAGACTTCGAATGATCCTGTGTGTCGCACACCTTCTAATTCGAAGACTCCTTCCCAAGTTGCCCCGGAAGGTACTAAAGCCCCACTTGCCATTCGTAACGTCTTCCGCGAAGGATGTCCGCCGCCAAGACGGTGCCTGTGCTTTTCCCACAAGGCCTTGTCCATCACTCCCACCATTGCGCCTCCGTTGAACAGCGCCCGCATTCGCACCTTCTCCCCTTGTGGTCCCTCCAGCGCAATCCAGTGTATAAATGGCTCACACTTCGTTTCCCCGGCGTCCACAGCGTACAGATCAATGATATCTGCATTGGCAAGACCAACATTATTGGTATGTACACCGGGGGCGCTGGAGCATTCTTTTTGCCCTGCGTCCCGGGTCGCTCGTTCGGGAACTAGTCAAACGACCCGCTCACAAAATCCTCGTCGTCTCCAAAATCTATCCAACTGTCTGCAACGGCGTTAACTTGCGGGGGAGCAGGGGTGAGGTGTTTAGCGCAGAGGCTGCGGAATGTTGACTCCTTTGCGGGGATTGGCGGTCCTGGGCACTCGGCACGCCTGTGATACGGCGCGGTGACTTTGCCGCACCCGAAACACTCGCCCGACCCTGGTGCGACCGTGCCCGGGCTGAGCGGGTACCCCGTCTGCCCAAGGAGCACGCGCGTGTTGCCGAACTGCGCGTTCCACGTGTTAATGCGGCGCGCATACTCGGCACGACTGCGCTCGTCATCGGCTAACAGCGCACGGCCGAGCTTACCCGCTACCCGCTCCAGCTGTGCTTTGGCTTCTTCCCCCATCTGCGTGGCCGGGGCACGCGGTGCAAACAGATTACCTCTTCCCCCACCTCCTCCTCCAAACGGGTTAACGGGCGTCGTCGGGGGTGCTGGTCCTCTCGCTGGCTGTTTGCGGTGTCTGTAAGCCAGCCCGTGCAAGTTGCGCTGCCATTTTGCCAATGGGTGTCGTGGGTGCAGACTGCGGCGCTCGATTGTGGGAGCGCGCTAGTTCGCCGACCATTTCTTCCATCTCCTTCGCCTTCTTCGCCTTCGCTACCCCTTCGCTCAACGTTTTTGATTTCCGCTGCAAAGGATGCCCAGTCCGTCTGTGTCGCCTTGACTTTTTCGCGGATGACGTCAGGCAAGGCGTCACGCACCTGCCATATCCCCGAGGTGGTGTTCTGGATCCCGGCTAGGGTTGCGAGTTGCAATAGGTGTTCCGCAAATCGGACATGCGTGTATACATCCGTCCCACCAACGTCCACGGTTTTATCCAGCTCCTCGACCTCACCTTTCATCCCCAACAACACCCTCTCCCAGTCCTGTGTCGACTTTTCGGCGGCCTGCGGGGGTGGGAAGCGTCTCAAGAACGCCGCCTCCATTGTCGCCCACGTTGTCGCCGGCGTTGCACTGTTGCGCTCCTCGTTGTACCATTTCTCGGCAGGTGAGTCATCCTTGAAATAGTCTACAAGCGCGCTTATGCGATCCGCCGCGCTGTGGATGCCCAGGTCACGCATGTGGGACCGAAATTTTTTGAGGAATAAGTTGGAGGAAGGCTCACAACTGTCCGTCGTGATATTTGGATTACCGGAGAACATTGGCACTATTTCTGCGGTCGTCATCCTCGGGCGTGTGCTGGTTGGTATCGTTTTCGGGGTGCTAGTTGTCTGTGCTATCAGCGCAAGCGGCGATGAAGGTGGTGTCTGCGTATCGCGTTCGGGTGTGTCAAAAATGCGGCTGGATACTGATGACTCGGCGGACGAGTCCTCGGTTGTGTCAGGCTCGCTGACGGTTATTTCGGGGGTTCGCGACTCGAAACGTCCTCTACTGTTCCTCGGCTGACTAGAACGAGCCAGGTCTTCAACTCGACTGCTTCCACGACGGGTTTTCAACGATTTCTACGGTTCTTCAGCGCGGTTCGAAGCACGCTCCAATCACCATAAATGGGGTGGTCCCACTGAGAATGCGTATGAACCAAGTGGTTGTGTTGTGATACAGCTTCGTGTCTACCTCGTGTCCGTTTTTATGTATCTACGGCTATGTAACTACCCTGGTAAACACGCGTAAACACCTACTCCAGTGTTAGTATGCGGAACACTACTAGTGATCGACCCAAGGCCTGAAACACAGATGTGAGCATGTGACTGTCACGAGTCACAAACAGAGACAAGTAGACAGTGGAGGAATAGCTAGCAGGCTATTGGTGCGGATGCGCGGGTCACCACATATGCAGTAACAGATAAACGGACTGCTAGCCGGTGCTCTGACTCGTGCTAGATGACTCCAGGCGGCGGATTCAACTCCGCTTCGTCAGGATAGCGATTCCAGCAGCTGGTGGCAAGCTGAGGGATCACTCACGATACCCATAAATGGACGCTAGCAGATCAGTGTGGCTGTTCTGCTTGGCATAGACCCATCATAAAACCAAACGGCAGCCGTTTCATTGGCTGTTGTATCTATCACATCATTTTCACTCATTTATATTATTATTATTCATTCTTTTTATCACATGTACCATGGACCTCAGTAGTATAAAGGGAGCACAGAGCAGGCTAGAACCTCAGATTATTACACCCCGACTTTGTACAAAGTTGGTGCAGGTGGTCTCAGGTTGCTAGTGGAGATTGTACACACACTTCACAAGTAGTAGCTTTATTGGAATCAGTACTGTTGACTCTGGACACGTCGAGATCTTAAGTTGAGGTTCTAAGTTGTTGGCTCATGGAGTCTTCACGTATAAATCCAAGGGTGTTCTCTTTGAGAACCAGCTAGCAGTTGCGCTAGCAGCTTTGCCTTCACCCCGATATATTTGTAGTGTGTTGGATCGCCTGCTAGGTGATTGTGTGTTGCCTCAAGCCCACTAAGAAGAAGACGGACTAGGTGCCCCCGCCTCTAGACCAACTGTAACTTGTCAGTTACTTCACCTTCACCCCGATATTGACGGAAGTGCTGTCATATGTTGGGTCACTAGCTGGACGCTTATAGTGTCTATTGCCAATACAAAGTGGAAACGTTCCTGTTCTTGGTTAAGGAATAGGTCAGCGGCTTAAGGACTGCCTTGTCCGAGAGCGCTGACCGCGGGGGACTTGAGCAGCGACTGGTGCGACGCAGCCGGTCCTGAGACACGGTGAACGAGGTTCTGCTGCCCGCGGCGCGTGGCCGGCGCGTCGTCCTTGTCCGCTTCCTCGCTCGACTCTGAGTCTGTTTCCGCCCGGCCCTTCGCCAGTGAATTTTTCTTCGGTGCAGATGCAGCCGCAGCCACAGCCTTGCGCGGACTTGTCCAGTGCGCGACGCGTATGACCTTCTTCGCTTCGCGCACTTGGGCTCCTCTGAGACAGGCGATGCAAACAGCTGTCGTCCGTGTGTGCCGGCCTTCTTCAATAACGACTTTTGTTTCACCGCCGGTGTCAATGTGGACTTGGGCTTCGCTGGGGTTGTCTTGCGTGTCGACGGCTCGTCCTAGGACATGCGGTCCCCGGGGACCCGATCCTCTCGGACATCGTCGAGGGGTTGACCCCATCCCAACCGCCCCTGGAGTCCATGTCCACATCCACATCCCGGTTGATGCCAACGTCGACGTCAAGTGCCGGCATCAACCCGCCTTCCACCTCCAACTCGTCTGTGCTCGCCTGCGAGTCGTGGTGGTGCCGCGGGTAGCCGTCGGCGCCCTCACTCTCGCTGGCTTCCTCCTCCTCCCTCTCAGCTCTCGCCTTCCCTCCCTCGTCTTCGCTCTCCTCCGTATCCCGTGCTGCCTCCTCGTCAATCCGCTCCTTCACATCCGTCCCCACGCCCCGCTCCCCCAATATATTGGAAAACTCCACCCCGGCGGGGGTACAAGACATACTTCTCCAGCACGGGCATGAGCGCCTGCCACCACAGGAAACAGTCCTCGAGCCACAGATGGTGCACGACGGGGATGGACCACTCAGCGGCTTTCACGGTCTTGGAGCCGCATTGGCTGGGGACGTAGTTCAGTATAAAATAGGAAATATATATATATAGTTGTTCGAGAAATACACACTGCGTAGCGATGAGCACCGTATTTTTCGGCGACAGACTGGGTGTGGGCCCCCCGCCTATCAGTGTGATGAGCTTCTGCAAATAATCCCGCATCTCGCCTGTGTAGTTCGTCACCGACACCACATGGTTCTCGAAGCCCTCAATGTCGCGCCTTCCGAAGGGTCGTTGGTGACAACGCCCTCCGCATCGGCTTCGATGGCTGCAAACCCGCAGGCGTGATCTGCAGGGTCTCCGATTCGAACTCATTGTTGATGATGCTGCGGGTGTCCTATAGCAAATTAATGAACGTAAACGCAAGCCTTGGGGCAAGGCGGATGCACAGACCAGCGCCCGTATTTCTCTCCCGACACACGGTGTCATCCTGGGGTGGATGATCTCTCTGCCGTACATGTCGGCGTTGGCGCATACTTTGGATGATAATGTCAGGAGCGTTGGGAGAGCAGAGATGCTTGAAAGAATAATCGCACTTCGTTCATGTACTTCCGTGAAGGTGATAGTAGCATTGGCGGTGTCCTTGCTGATCTGGAGGAGGGCAACACACGGCTCTGCATGGATACCATCGGTTATCAGCACTGGCGGGGAGCGGACGGACGAATGGTCGCGATAGTTTGGTCGACGCCTGTGTCTTGTGGCTCTACCAGTAGTTCGTCGCACGGGGGGGCATATTGGGGGGGAATCGAGCAGGCCGTCAAGTGGGGAGCGACGCCAGGCCGCAAGAATTAGTGGGGTGGAGGGTACTACCTTGTTGAAGAAACATGGGTCGACTAAGTAGTCCTTGGGTTCTTTGTGCAAAGGGTTTGTTTCATTGTGGGATACACAAGTCAGTCTTTGGTTGAAGCTGAAAGCAAGATATTGATGTTTGTTGGTATGAAAGTAACGCTCCTTTGACACGACTAAGTAGTCCTTGGATTCTTTGTGTCCGTTCAAAAGGTTTGTTCATTGTGGGATAACACGTGTGACGTGTCAGTACCAATCTTCAATTGAACCTAGTTGGCAAGATATTGACGCTGAAGAGACATGAGTCAACTGAGTAGTCCTTGTGTCTGCTCAAAGGGTTCGTTACGTTGTGGGATATATGAGGAAGTTGAAAGCAAGATATTGACATTTGTTGATCATTAGTTGACAAGGTAGTTGAAGTAACACTCTTTCTCCGGCAACTGCCGTGCGGTGTTCAACGCCAGGCTAGGAGCCCAGATCTTGGGCACCAGTGCAACTGCTTTGGATCCGAGCGGTGAGATGACGCTCAACATGGTATGTATTTTACCTCGGCTTGTCCAGGAGCAATTTCATAAATACCACTATGCTAGACCAATGTGCAATTCCCGCTCCCACCCAGCCTCAGCCCGGTGTCCGTCGTGAGTGGTAAATGGAAGAAGAACCTGCTTCTCAGCCGGAATGTATTTGCTACTGTCTTCTTTCTTGAGGGTATGGGGTGGTGGACATGATTTAGTGCACAGGTATGGACCGAGGTAAAGTTTGTCTTGACTTTCGGGCTTTCTCTTTACTGATATGCTCAGGTCGGAAATCTTGAAAAGCTGGGAAAGACACTAGTGGAAGTGTGTTCTGAGATCGTGAAAGAGATGGAAGTGGACAAGGCTAAGTTGAAGTCAAAATTGTGATGGGTGATATTGTGGACGTCTGTTCAAACTCTTAATAAGAGCCTCGCAGTCGACCAGATGGAAGTCACGTACTCGACCTTACTCTCGCGTCACACTCATGCAAAGTCCGGGCTCAGCATGCAAAACCTTGCCTTGGATGGGGTCGACCATCCGCAGATCGTCAGGTTTTAATATTTACTTTGTGTTTTATTTCCAAAGCTGACTGAAGCCTCTTCCCAGTCTGGGTGGGGATCACACTATCGTGCTTGAATTTCTGCCTTCAAATTGTGGGGCGTTGGGCAAACATGCTCCAGTACACTGCTCTGACCCATTTTCACGTGCACCTTGCTTGATCCTGATTTGAGGCTGCAAGCCATTCAAAAACCTTTCTCTCTAGTCTGTGACATCCTATTCTGAACAATACCCCTCTTCTATTCAAAACCTTTCCTGTGTTTTTTTTTTCGAGTTTCCTGTGCCGCACAAGCCAATATATCTACTTTGAATCTTACACAAAACAATCTCTGCATCTTGAACTCCTCCTTCTATGGTAAGTCTTTTAAATGTCTTCTGCACAATTTCCACGTCCCTGGTATTCACTTACATGTGGAATGTTCTGTATCTTTTCCTGCTTTTTATCTGCCATCCCACTTGAGAGATTGCTGAAAGCCATTCAGAACATCTCTGATGAATATTTCCCCTGTTCCATCCAATCTTACTGTGGTTATACTTGAGACTCGCCCTGTATTTTATGCAAAAAACATCAGTATCTTTCCCTAATGTTCCATCGTATTTGACTCCTGAATTTCCTTGAATTCTACCCTGAAAAAGTCTAGAAAACATCCTGTGACATATCACAATCATCCCCAAATCTTCCGCTGCAAATTCATGCAGAAGATATTCAAAACATCTTCCAAATAACCGATGGTGAGAAAACCCCCAAGAAACTGTGAAGAATACCTTGAGCATACAGAGAAGTCATCACAGAGATTACCGGATATCCCATGCCGATATATTAGGTAAATGTGTTGAAGATTACGCTGAACACATATGAAAGTTGTTTAGAAGATTATTCAGGTCCTTGATGATAAAATACACAGAAATCATTTTATACATTTTAAAGGTATTGGCATTTGTAAGACGATTACCCTGAAAACATCATGAAACAGATGCCGAACATATGGAAACCATCAAAGAGTCTCTGGCATGTTCCATGATTCTATATCTCAAATAAAGTTTGAAATTTATCTGGGTTTTCTACGGTGAAAAACGGCTAAATTATTCAGACTAATCCTCAGGTATTTTTCAAGTGTTCCTTGATGGGTTTTGGTGATATGGGCCTTGTGAGATGGCATACCCACAACCGCATCACACATGGGGACGCGTCTCTCCGTTGAGACGCTCACGCCATGGGTGATGGATGCGGTGAAGCCGTCCTCCTTGGATAGCTTTGTGAGCTGCTCTATATGCACGGCATTGAAGCACATGCACCCCCCATGTGATAGCATGCCACCTGCAGTGCCAGCCCGCCCAATCCCTCCTGACGAAGGCGCGTCTCATGGTGGATGAGGAAGCTTTCCTTGTCTACCATGAAGGTGACCAGCCATGGGATCTCGAGGTTGAGTTGCTCGATCTCCTCCTCCGCACGGACAATTTTGAAGTGCTGGTCCATGGCGGCACATCCTGCGAGAAGGGCCCAGGGTTCCGTGCTGATGTCTTCTCGTCCTTCGCACAGCAGGTCAAACTCGGCCAGGAACGCGTTGAAACAGCGTAACATAAATGCGCAGCATCTAGGGCTAATTTTGCGATTTCCTATGACCAGTATTTATACAATGGGAAGCAACTAGCACTTCTGTTGTTACTAGCATACCAGCTAGTACGCAGACCACTTGTTAGGTGATATAAAGGAGAGTCAGAGCGAACACTAACCGCTGACTGTAGCACAAGGCTGCACTAGTGTGACACGCTAGCTGCTAGCTGAGTGTACAAACAACCAGGGATTAAACCACTGCCTATACATTCATGAGACATGACCTAGGAGACTCTAGTAGTCCAGAGATGACTTGGGACAGAGCTAGCGAAGGGGAATAGCCAGTCGGCTGCTGGAACAGAGCTAGGGACGATCATACAGCCTGTACCGATGACCAGAGGGTGGATCAATGTTCTGACCAACGAGCTATGACCATTTGATGTCGGTCGCAACACTGCGTCGCCTAGATGTAATAGATCGACGCACTGACAGAGTAGAGATGACCTAGATCACCGGCTATAACGCCAGTTGATCCAGAAGGGGTACTCGGCATAGACGGAGGGCTGAGGATCCATTGATATACCCACGGTTGAACACTAGATGGTCAGTGAGGCTGACCTGGCATATACCAAACCAGTCCCAAAACCAAACGGCAGTTGTCTCATTGGCTGACCATATTTCTTATCATCTAATATTGCTTATTGTATTATTCAGTTCGCTTTCACATGTAGCTCACACCTAGTAGTATAAAAGGGAGCACAGGAAAGACTAGGGTCTAAGAACATTACGCCCCAGACTTTGGACGAAGCTGGTGCTAGTGGACTCAGGCTGCTAGTGGAGGTTGATACCGAACTTCACTTGTAGTAGTCTTTATACTGGAATCAGTAAACTGTGGACTCTAGAAACATTGAGTGACTAAGTTGAGGATTTCGTGTTGTTGGTCCTAGACCTCCACATATAAAACAAGGGTGTTCTCTTCGAGACCCAACTGCAGTTTGCGCTAGTGACTTTGCCTTCACCCCGACACGACGGAAGCTCTGTCGTAGTGTGTTGGATCGCTTGCTAGGTGGATTGTGTGTTGACTTGAGCCCACTAAGAAGAAGACGGACTAGGTGCCCCCACCTCTAGTTTGGCTATAACTTGTCAGCTACTTCGCCTTCACCCCAATATAGACGGAAGCTCTGTCGTAGTGTGTTGGCTCGCTAGCTGGACGCTTGTAGTGAACTAGTGCCGATAAAAGCGGAAAGGGTTCCTATTCTTGGTTAAGGAATAGGTCAGCGGTCAAGAAGAGTCTTGCCGTTTGAGGATTGAAGTCCCTTGTTGTTAGCCTCAGTAGTCTTTTGGGGCTGCCCTTAGCGAGGATTTTCACAAACCTACATACTCTGCCCTGGTGTTCTCGACCTAGCGGTCCAGCCATCTTGTATCCACCCCATATAAACACACCCCTGGACCATCCCTAGGTTCCTAGCAGTGTTGTTGTTGGCAGTTGCATATTGCTAGTATGTTGTAGAGTGTGTTGTTGGAAGCCTATAAATCAAACTTGTGTTCGTTCAAACCTGCTGGTTGCATACTATGGCCCGGACCCGAACTCACAAAGAGAAGCACTTAGATCTTTGGAGGTAGATTGGTTGTGGTTGCTTGTTTTGGGTGTTTGTTCGCAATACCTATCAATTAGCTGTTCCTAGTCATATAAGAAGTGCACCGTTTCAATGGCTCCTACAATTTCCGAATCATTCCGGAAGGTCTTTCCAACGCATCAGCTGCTTTCCAGCGCTTCCTTAACACCCTCTTTGCGGATCTCTTGGATGTTTACGTCGTGGTATACTTGGATGATATCCTCGTGTACTCCAACGATCCAGCTAATCATACAGATCACCTCCGCAAGGTGCTTCGCCGCCTTTGTGGAGCTGGATTATTCTGCAAGCTATCCAAGTGCGAGTTCAGTGTCACCACTTGCGAGTACCTCGGCTACATTCTGTCGCCCGATGGTTTCCACATGGCGCCGGACAAGATTTCCGCCATTACAGATTGGCCTGTACCTCGGAAAGTGAAGGACATTCAGTCTTTCCTCGGTTTTTGTAACTTCTATTGGCACTTCATTTACGGCTATTCCGGCATTACCATTCCGCTCACCTGCCTCACTCATACTGGCAAATGGTGGGATTGGACACCCATTTGTCAAGTGGCCTTCGACACTCTCAAAAAAGCTTTTACGGCTGCTCTGGTTCTCCATCATTGGATTGCCGGCCGTCAGATTATGGTCGAGACGGACACATCCGACTACACCATTGTGGGCATTCTCTCAATCCTTGGAGACAATGGTGAATTCCATCCCGTCACTTACCGGAGCCGGACACTTACAGCTCCGGAACTCAACTATGACACACACGATAAGGAACTCCTCGCTATTTTTGATTGCTTTACTCATTGGCGTCATTATCTCAAGGGTGCCCCTCTCACTATTGACGTTGTCACGGACCACAAGAACCTCGAATACTTTCCCTCCACTAAGGTCCTTACCCGTCAGCAAGTACACTGGTCTGAATACCTTTGCCATTTCATTATGGTTATCCGGTTCTGACCTGGAAATGGAGAGTAGCATGAATATATATTTGCGAATATGAATATTCACTGAAATGTAGAAATTGATATTCGCATTTGTACGAATATTGATGGCGAATATTCGTTGCTTAGTCAGCAATATTCGCCAATATTCATGAATATGAACATTCAGTGAATACATTGAGAATTCGGGTGTTTAGTAGCCACCAATGAGTTGCTGAGGACACTTTTATGTCATCTTGTGAGTTTGAACATTGTCAAGGACTCATACAAGCCCTTGTCTTGCATGTTTAACCATTCGATGGACCATCAAACTTGCTGTGTTCAACCTGTCAAGCAGTTGCCAAAGCAAATATGTCTCTAAAGTGGTTGGTTTGCATATGAATTACAGATCTAGTTGGTGTAAATGAAGTGTGTTATGGTTCCAGAGAGGAGATATGTTAAACAGACCCAAATTTACTGTGCTTGATTGAAATTTTAGCTGTGTATTACAGCTGCAAATATTCGTGAATATCAACTTTCCTGAAAACTGATATTCGCATTCGCATGAATAGCACAGCCACAGCCATTCGCGAATATAAATATGGGCTATTAGCAACTGGCTTGGCACGAATATTCGCGATATTTGCTATTCCTGCTACTCTCTACCTGGAAAGCTCGGAGGTAAACCCGATGCTTTAACTAGATGATGGGATGTCTACCCTGAAGAGGGGATACGGCCTTCAGCCAGATCAATCTTCAGAACTTCCGGCCCATTTCACTTCCGACCAGTTATCCGCATCACTTAACACTACCTTCCTCAAGGATATCTGTCTCCGAGCATCCCTCGTCATGGACGTTGACTCGCTGCACCGCGAAATCATTTCCCACTATCCTGACGACCCAGCTGCTGTCTCCAGTATCGCTTCCGCGACTTCCGGCACTTCTGGCTCCATGCGCTGGACCATGGATCCAACCGGTCTTCTTCTCAGCAATTGGATCTATGTTCTCCAGGTTTCGGGCGATACACCTGATTTACTCCGCATACGTGTCCTGCAAAATAAGCATGATCACATACTCTCCGGCCATTTTGGACAGAACCACACCTTGGCTCTCGTCCGGCGTGAATATGCCTGGCCAGAAATGCGTAGTTTCGTCTGCAACTACTGCAAGTCCTACACTCACTGCAAGCGCAACAAGGCCCGTACGGCCTTGTCCGTCCATTACCAGTTGCTTTACGTCCTTGGCATTTGATATCCATTGACTTCATAGAATTCCTCCCTTATTCCGGCGAGTTTGATTGCATTTGCGTCATTGTTGACCGTGCATCCAAGCAGGTTATCTTATTCCCCTGCAACCAACATATCACCTCTGCCCAATCACCTGGTTCTTCCTTATCCACATCTTCTCCAAACACGGTTTTCCGTCCCACGTCACTTCTGACTGAGGCACGGCATTCGTTTCCGCTTTCTTCCGCGCATTGGGCGAACTTCTCGACATGACCTTGCATTTTACGTCCGGCCGTCACCCTGAGGCCAACGGACAAACTGAACGCATGAATCAAACCCTCGAGCAGTATATCCACATGTATTGTGCATATCACCAGGACGACTGGACTGAGCTCCTCCCTCTCAGAGAGTTTGCACTCAACAACACTCCTAACACATCCACTGGCGTGTCTCCATTCTTCGCAAACAAGGGTTATCACCCGCTTCTCACTTTCTCCGATACAACTGTCGTTGGTCCCGATGTCGACAAGGCTCAGGATTATGCGTACGAACTCCAATCCGTCCATGAATATCTCCGAACGCAGCTGACTATTGCTACGGAGCGTTACAAGGAAATTGAGGACAAGGAATGTCTTCCAGACCCTCCCCTTGAGGTTGGGGACCAAGTCTTTGTCTCAACAGAGTTTATTGCAATGACGCGGCCCACGGAAAAGTTTTCCGAGACACATTTCAGTCCGTACGAAGTCATCAAGAAGACTTCCGGCTCTTCCTATCACATCCGGCTTCCGAAAGCCCTCTCGCTGTCAAGTACCGGTTCCCGATTGGGATCCAACGGAGGTCCGAGATACGCCTGAGAGATGAAGTGCATATAAGCAAGACAATCAAATTTCATGCAGAGTAGTGTCATAGGGTCTACCTACCATATAAGTCCAGGATTGTTCATTATTTGAAGTGTTTTGGCCAACATTTGGTCAGATAGTGGGTTGAGTGCTGTACAAAGCCATAGGCATAAAGTTGTAGTTCAGCCCGCCAACCTCAAAAACACAATATCCTCAATACTTGACCCAAATCCTTTGATATAAGGCAAGATATGGGACATTTGGAATGTCTGGTGCCATTCTGACTCTCGCTTTTCACCCTCCCTGGTCTACTTGGCCTTAAATGTACAGAAGAGTAAAAAATGACACTTCAGATTTCATGTCCTTACAGTATGGTATCAATGTAAATCTTGGTTTCTAACTCTTTTTACACTGCCTGACACTAGTCCTGAGTTAACATACACATTCTTGTCATCTTGGGGTAGGCACAATGGGTTAAACATAGACATTCAGAATCATCATGTTGATAGAGAGTCTGTGACTCCTCCTGAGCACTGAGGTCTTTGAGAAAACATCAGACTGAGCATAAATCATTTAGAGCTGTGTTTGAGATATTTATGATGGCTATATACAATAGAATCTGACAATTCTGCCCATACCTGATGTGGCTGAAATCTGTGCTTCATAGTGCTTAGAACACACCTTGCAAGTAACTGTGTAATTTTATAATATAGGAATATAAGCTACAAGACATGCCTTCGCTTCGCTCCGGCATAAGTGCAGGCTTCCGCAGTTGAGGGACCATAAACCGTAAATCATCAAATCATAATGATTGAGAAGATCTCTGATCATTCGTCGGCAGGGAGAGCACGTTCAAAAAATTAATGCCTTCACTGAAGGATTGACATACAAACATCTGTATCATAAATCAGGTCCCAGCCCGATACGCAACCCAGCCTGTTTCATCAGCCCCAACTACCGGCTAGAGAAACATAAGTTGTAAATAGACTCAACTTTACGTTCCATCGCTTCAATATTGGCCTTGAGTACGAGCACTTTGATGCTTGCCTCGTTGGGTCGAAAACTCCAAGAAAAATTGCGGTGTGTATGTAGAGATGCCGCGCTACGGCTACATGGACGGAGCCGCTTCAGACCACAAAGAATAGGTCAACGTCCACAGACATGTAGGAGGGTAAAATATTTCAGGTAACACACCAAAGGCCCATCTCATCTCATGCGAGAAGTCCAGAAAATCAGAGGTGTTGGGGATGTGCTCCGACCGTATTGCATGGTGGTAGAAGTGTGTGGACGTAGTGGAACCTCACCTGCGGCGCGTACATGGCGGAAGATCCAGGCTTAATAGAAATATGTCAGCGAACGCAATGTGTTAGCATGAGATTGGCTCCCACGAACGCGAATATTTAAATAGAAATAGAACAGACGCTTGTAGCCGATTCGGGCGATGCCGACGCGGTAAGCCTCGTGGAGCTACGTCAGCCGTGTTGAGACGAATGCAACAGTGGAAAGGAACTCGCCGCAATGTACTCAAAGAGCGCTGATCGGAGAACCTGATTTCCGCACACGGGGAGGACAGAAAAAACGAACGCTTGATCAGAAAAAAAAGTCGGCCGGCCAAAGATACACTGCACTGATTTGAACCAGTCAGTTTTTGAGTCGGTGCACGCTCAAGTAGTGGCCGGGACTATTCCTACCTAGCAGCTTGCGGTGTAAGGCTGAGAAGGGGCCTTCGAAAGCGTGTGCTCAAAGATCGAAGTCTGAATCACCAGTGGGTAAAGCTATGTTTAGCATTATTGTCAATATATTGGATTACGCACCATCGTTCCTAACAGCAAAGATATACGCTGTTTTCGAGGAATTTGAACGTCGAGGAATTCGGAGCTTTTATGGCCCTGTTGGAAAGGCATCAACCAACGATGTCGTCGCAATGGGAAAACTCACGGAGGGGGGATTGTGGGCTTCCTTCGAGCCATCGGGATTCATCCGTGATTCTGGATCGCTGGCTACCTAATATCGAAGAATGCGTAAAAAAAAAGCAGAAAGATCTCAGTGCCATGTCAGTTAAGTGGTGCGACGGTGCAAGAGGGTGTAGCGCACCCAAAATATCAGCGCGTTGAGAATGATTCGGAGGATGAGAAAAAATTTTGAACCACTTGAACTGATAACTCACCGTCAAGTAGAACAAAAAAATTAAATGCAAGATAGTAGTAAGAAGGGACTATGGCATTCGGGTAAGGTAGGGAGATATAATAGTGAAACAGATGAACCCAACGGAAACCATCAGGCAATGGTCGCCGTCGGAGTAGACGGAAAAAACATGTAATAAACAGGGAGAGGCCTCTAGGCTCGATGCGTTGCCGAGCGAGGGCCCTGGGTTGTAGACCGACATACTTCTCTTTGAGCTGTGATCTTAATCTGGGACAGTCAGACGCACCTCTGCCAGCACAGGGACAAATTGGACCAGCTTGATACGGTGTATGAAGAGACTCTGAAGTTAGTCGCAGAGACAACACATGAACGAAACCATACATACGGAGCGATGAAGTGATGCGTTACAGGGGGAGATGAGGGGGGTTGGGAATAAAGAAGGAGGGTGGAGAGAAGAAGGCTATGTTGACGCTCCGCCCTCTTGCCTTTTGAGTGGGTCTTGAGGGGCTGATCGGCGAGCTACAATTCACCAAGCGCTTAGGCGCTAAGTTAATTATTGATATACCGAGGGTCAGCTGGACGTCGAAATGCGGTAATTTCGGCAGAACAAACAGGTGCACTCTGATTCGAGGCATCTGCTTAATACATGAGGTATGGTACACCGCCGTTTGAAAAAAATATTTCAGGGATGTGTCCTCCGCAATACTGCGAAATAATTCACTGATCATTACAAAATGCTGTGCTAAACATTTCTGAGACATAAATAATCGAATCACACGAGGCTTGTCCAACGTTCCCTCATGGAAACATTTTTCAAGAACCTTTACTCGACCTTCACTGAAACATTAGGAGCCTATTAGCATTTCTGCACTAGTGGCTTCATTGGCCCACAAAATGCAAAATACATTCGGAAACCCGGCACTTTTTTGATTTACCATCAAGTTTCCGGCAATGCCTGAGCATGCTAATATTCATCAACATCATGGAAATCCCCGGGATAACTGCTTTTTGGCCAAATCAGTCAAATTTACGGTTTTAAGGGACTGACAACAAGTACAAATAAAGGAACCTCCATGCCGCAGATGCCGGGAATGATAGGTGGCTGCCGGGGAACGGTGCACATTGTAATGCATACCACCTGTGCAACCTTGAGGGACACATTGTAACATGTACCCCTGGCTGCAGCCAGAGCACATTGTAATGCACCTACAGGGAGAGCTCATACGAAGGGAAGGGGCTTGGCTTCAGCTCGTGCACTGCGCCCTTCTCTACGCCTGGTGCCCAATTTCGGAGAGACTCGGAAGAGGACGGAAGTCCGAGAGGAAGAGTATAGGGCAGACTAAGTCGATATTCAAACTGAAGTCTAACTACCGATATGGCTTGTATTTATACGAGAGTAAAGTTTTAGTGGGGATATAATGTCAGTACCGGAGCTTCGGAGTTCCGAGTAGATCCGTGATGGAACGAGTCGTTATAAGCCAAGTGAAGTCAAGCTGACTTGGATATCATCGGGTCTCCGATGGCTCCGTGATGGAGAAGGATAAAGTGTAACCTAGGAGTCAGAGGGAACGAACCAATAGAACAAGGGCGAATACAGAAAAGCAGTGTCGGATATAATCGGGATCGGAGATCGTTGGAGTCGGATGGCGTCCGAAAAGGATGAGAAGTCACGGCACGTGACACTCGCGCATTCATCCCATTTTCCACATCTCAACGCTTGAACTGCATTGTCCGAACCCATTCCCAGGCCGCGAACAACCTTCGCCTGGTCCCATCGAAATCATTGATGGAGATGAACACTTCAAACTTGCGGCGATCCTCGATTCCAAGATCGACAGGTGTTACCGCCGTTGCCCCCTTCGTTACTACGTTGAGTGGTTTGGTTGGTCTCATACCGGTGACCAGTACCAATGGGTTCCTGCATTCAACTTGGACACACCAGAACTCTTGGCTGCATTCCATGCTCGCTATCCGGAAAAACCCGGTCCGGAATGAAAACATATCTGAGCTTTACGGCTCCGTCCTGTTTACGGCCTACGGTTCCATTTGCGCAGGTGAGCTCGAGTTGCGCCCTCGCTCTGTTTGCTTTATGGCCTTTCCGGTCCTCTTACGGTTCCGTCCCTTTCCGGTCACCTCCGTCTCATCGGCGACTCTACGCGGTTTATGATCCAGAAATGGTGATTTACAATTTTTCGCAAATTCGACAATTTACAGCTACGCATACTCCAATTCGTACTCAATGTTCTTGTTCGCCTCCTCGTCATCCAGCACCAAGTAATCGCCCTCAACATGGAATCCTGTCGGCACCTGGAATACATCGCGACTAGAAGCACTTCAGGCTATGTCAAATCAGACCTCAGTAGGGTCAGCCTAACCATGGGGATACTGGCCCTTATGGGGTCAGATCCATGGTTTCAAACCAAGGGTTTGGTTGCAACCACATGAGTTGGTTGCAACCACCTTACCCTACATGGATGTGTCCATGGTATTGTGACGTGACTACCATGGATGCATCCAAGGCTGCAATGGATACATCCAATGCTGCGCTTGCGCAGCTCGTTTTGGGGCTTTTTGACGCCCCACTGGGGCCCTTTTCGCGGGCCCTGGGCTGCTCCCATCCAGCCCCTATCCTCTGGCTTGCCCAGGGGGCATATGGTGTTGCCTAGTACTGCGCTCGCGCAGCCCGTTTTTGGGCTTTTTACGCCCCACGGGGCCCTTTTTGTGGGCCCTGGGCTGCTCCCATCCAGCCCCTATCCTACTGGCTTGCCCAGGGGGCATATGGTGTTGCCTGGTACTGCGCTTGCACAGCCCATTTTGGGGCTTTTTTACACCCACGCAGGGCCCATTTTGCATGGGGGGCACCCCCCATTCCCCACCCTTTTGGGTGCCTGCAGCTTGTTCGGGGTTTTTCTTTCATCCCGCCAAAGCCAATTTTCAGGCTGGGTGCTTGCCCCAGCCTACGTGCTGCTCCTAGCCATCCATCAAATCTTTTCCTGCTGATTTACATCCCGTTTCGATTCCTATACGTGGGTGTACCATATATTGACTTGTCTTACTTACATTCCCCCTCATTTACCCTTGTTGCAAGATAAATATATTATGCTCAACTAATATACAGATGTGCCTATTTACAGCATCTCTACCTCACACCCAAATATATAAGTCGGACCCACAGCCTGTGCACCCGGTACAGCCAAGTCTAGCTGCACGCACTTACTTCCAAGAACGGATGGTCGCATCCATTATGCACACTGGAAAAACAGGGTGGATGCGACCATGGTTGTTGGTTGCAACCACACTGCTTTTTATTTTGTGACCATGGATGCAACCACCCACGTTAGGTTGCATCCATGTCTCCAAAAACGTGAGACGGTGGATGCAACCAAGTGGTTTGGTCACATCCAAGCAGTGGACATGTGGATGAAACCAGACTGCCTGGTTGTATCCAATATGTTTGTTTTAAACACATGGATGCACCCAGATAATGTGGGTGCATCCACATCGTTTTTTTATTTGACATCTGGTTACAACCATATAAGTTGGTTGCAACCAACGTCTAAGCATGGATACACCCAGATGGAACCAAACAAAGGATGGATGCACCCATGGATGCACCAGATAATGTGGTTGCATCCATACCTCAATTTTTTGACATCTGGTTACAACCATCTAACTTGGTCGCAACCAACATCTGGACTTGGACACACCCAGATGGAACCAAACAAAAGAATGGATACACCCACAGGACTGTGGACGTATCCATTCGTGACCAAACAACTGTTTGGATGCAACCACCCAACTTATGGACTTGGGCTCATTTTTGGCATGCAACATGATTTTTTAACACCGTTTAAACTGTTTATTCACCCTGCTACATGCTGTATTTTAATGTTTCCTTTCACACCAGCACTCCCTCTAAGTGTGTGCTCATTTTCCACCCCATCCACATCCGTTCCCAGAGAAATTCCCATATTGGGACGATATGGGTTGTTGTGGCCTGTTTGTCGGCGCCTGTGCAGCTGCACCAGTCAGTAAAGTTTCAAGAGGGAGCGGATATCCTTGATAACTCATATGAAACCACCTCTTTTTTCCCAGCCGCCCCATCCCACCCATACCCTCTCCCTAATCGACTTGGCGACATGGTGGTAGAGAAGCGAGAAGGAAAAGCCGTACTGCCGCTAGTGCCGCAATGATAGCAACGACTTGATCGGGCTGATTCTCGGATAGGCGGTCCGGGCTATCCGGCGTGCGCAAAGTCATTTACGCCCGAACTCAAATATTGTAGAGCTTGTATACACGATGTTAGACCGAACCCGATATTAAATACAACGAGTACTTGATTTTTAGAGTCGGGTTTCCCCCCAAGACCCCATCTCATCAACCCGCTCACCCCGTCCTTCCAATTCTCTGGTTTCCATCCCGAATCAATCTTTATTTGACTTCGTAGATCATCTCTTTGTATTATTTGCATCCCGCCCCACCCCGCCCTGCCCCACCCCCCGCCCAACCGAGTTGGCGAAATGGTGGTAGAGAAGCAAGAGGAAAGAGCTAGCGATAGTTGATGGGGCTGATTCTCGGGTCGACGGTCCGGGCTATCCGGCGGCTCCCATTTTTTCGCCAAGTCAGTTGCGCATAAAATCAAATACTGTAGAGCTTGTGTACAAATGGTTAGACTGAACCCAATATTAAATACAATGACTACTCCATCTGAATCCGCTTCTGCGCTCGCTCGTACGCCCGCAGGTACCTCTCCGTCGCCTTCTTCGCCTCCTCGTGTTTATCTAAGTAGGACTCCAACCACTCCGACACCTCCCCAAACATCTGATCCAACTCCCAGTTCACGTCCCCGAAGTCTGGGTCCGAGTAGCGCGTCTCGTCTATGTTCGCCATGTCGTGTTTTCGCTTGGCAAGCAACCCACGCACGCGCGCTAAACAAAAACAAAAAAATCAGTTACAGAAAGAATATAAATATCACGCGGATTACGCACATTCTAAAGCCTGGAGTCGGGACGGCCGGTGAAACTAGGAGCAGTTGAAGTGGCAGTAGGCTCGTTCTTGATTTTCGCTGCAAGCCAGTTAGAAGTGGTAGGAGCAATATGTAGTACACACCTTCACCTGCACACGCTCCTGCCACCACAGCCGCTCGTTGGAAGAAGTCGGTCAGAACCATCTGCCGAAGTGCGCCGGAGGGTGGTGCGGTATGAGGCGCACGGCCGAGGCGCAAGGGGGCAAAGGTAACAGCGGTGAAAAGCGATGCAAAGTGGTTTGGTGAGATATGTGTACCGAGGAGAAGGGTGAAGAGCGATGCACCCTTGGTCCAGCTTTATAGCTTCACCCCCCATTGTCCGCCTTCATTTGCTACATTCGGTATTCGCCCATCAAAGCGTTGCGCCAAGGGTGGCCAGCGTCACCACATTGTTCCCATTGATTGCTCGGTGGCCTCGGTGGCTAGTCTCCGAACCTAAAGAAATTATCTACAAGTGCGTGTGTTTGCTTCCCCCGAAGGGTACTAGTCCCTTGGGCCACGGAGAGGCCAGACACCGGATCGCACCTGAACGGTGGTCCTATTCCAAGGGTGTCCAAGTACAAGTCTACTAGTCAAGTAAATACATCGTCATCATCAGAGGCCCACTGAGCCTCCTCAACATCCCCGCCCCTGCCTGTGATTATCCGTGCGCTCGACTGCCTCCAATACATACAGCAACTCGTCCCCCTCCTCCTCCTCGTCGTCGTCTGAGCCCGCCCTCTCGTCGTCATCTGAATTCCCCTCCTCGTCCGAGTCCTGCCCATTTCCATACGAAGCCGTCACGCCCGAAATCTGGCAGTCAAGTATTTCCTCCTGTGTCGGACCCCACGGCGGCAGATCTCCATCGTAGGTCAGCGAGTCCAGCGATTTCTTCCACAGAACGCACAGTTCCAGCAACTCTTGCGCCTCAGTTGTAGCTGATACTGCACTGCGCCGGCGCCTGAGAATGAATATAAGTCAATAAGCCCACTACCTCACGCACTGAGAGACAAACCTTGAGCAATCTTCATCGTCTCCGATACCGCCTCCCACTCCGTGGCGAACCAAATCTGCAGGTGTCTGCGTTCTCGCTTCAGTCGCGGGGCTTCTTCATTGCAGCGGTCCTTCTGCAGCATCGCGCGGATTCCAGCCCGCACTTTGTCGTCGACGAGCCATGCTGCAGGCACTGTGTCCTCGTCTAGGCCCATGTCTTGCCAGATCGCGTCGTCGACGTCCAACTGGAAAATATCTTTGGCAGGAATGGGACTCGGTGCCACCGCGCCTGCGGGGGCCTTCTTGCTCCGGATCAGCGACGCGATGTCGGCGCATAGTTTGTTGTACTCCTTGACCGTGTTGCTGATAGTCGGCTCCCGGCGCTTGATCGCTGCACCAGCATGGTCGTTCTTTTGGTTCTCTGTGACACGGATTATTAGAGACATCATACGGCGGCAAGTGAAAACCACACACCACTTCTCGAGCGGCGGAACGACCGCTCGATTAGATCCAGTTCGAACTTGTGTTCGCGCAGCCTCTGACGAAGCCTATCCTTCATTACCTTCGCGTTCATGCGTGCCGCGTAGTAGTCGCTGTGGCGAAGTTTCTCAATCAGGGTGGCATCAGTAACGCCAAGCTGCTGCTCCAGGCGTTTTAGCTTCTGTTGCTCCCTCCTCCACGCCGCCTCAGCATTTTCGACCCGGCTCTCCGCGTACAGGAGGACATGGGCAGTCGAATCCGGATCGCCGAGAGCGTCTCGGAGTACGGTCATGCTTTGGAAAAGCGCATTGACACGCTTGCGAGCAAGGATGACTTCTTCGACCGCGGCACTTCCTCGTGTCTTTGACCGCCCTGGAAATACAAGAGTTAGCTTCAGCGCGCTCCATAGCAATGCAGGCGAACATACTTTGAGCTGGTTTGGTCTGTGCCGCTACTTGCTTCTTCCATTCCTCCCTAAGCACATCTTCCTCAATTCCACACTCCGCGAGGTCTCGTTCGGCTTCTCGCCGCTTCCCCTCACAATGTACGGTTCAGCGTACCAGCCAGCTACCCAGTCGCCCGAGGCTCGCCTTGTCGGCATGCTCGATCTGACTGTCGATCGTGTGAAGGCGGTTATGATACTGCAAGAAGGGTCAGTGAGGGGTAATGAATCCGGGATGTCAAACACGCACCCCAGCCACTCACCGATAAGGAATAAGCTTGCTGATGGAATGCCAAAAGCGCTCGCATCCCTCTCCGTTCGTGAAACCAAAACCACGACACTTGAGTGGATGGTATATGAGCTGGCACGCCCAGCGGTGCGCGAAGGCGTGGAAGACAGACACCGCAAAGAGGATGCGGTGGAGGTACCGGCCCAGGAACCCAAACTTGGCGCAGGAACGATGTAGCTGACATGCTATATCGTAAAGCACCCCCACGCGGACGTTGAGGGGCAGGTGCTGGAAAAGCATTTCGAGCAGGGTGAGAGCGTAATATTGCTTCTCGCCGGGCGTGCGCATGTTGACCAACCAGAGGACGCGGTCATGGCGACATAAAATAGCCATCAGGCCAGTGTCGTCAAAGAACTGTGTACTGGCGGCCTCGCGCTTTTCGTCGGCGGCCTTGAAAGACGATTCGCACTCGTTTAGCACGGACCGTGGAACCTGCATCTCTCCCTCGTACCCGTCAGCTTCCTCCTCCCCCCGTGGTTGCTTCGCTTTGGCAGGTTTTGGAGGACGGACGGTCTCAACGTGTTCATCCATTTTCTGTGCAGTGGCTTCCGAGACGAAACGTGTTTGGGGATGCATACGAGGGGGGTCTCGGCCTGTCTTGGTGCGTTTCCGTTTTTGTGTGTAGCATCCATCGAGACAGACCTCGATGTCCACTTGTTGGGAGGCGTCGTGCTCGAGACCGCCAAAGCACGCGGGACAGCGGCTAATCAGATAGTCGCTGGGGCGGGTGCGGGGCGCAGGGTCGGGGAAGGGATTGGGCGCATCGCCTGCACCCTCATCTTCGCTGTCGGTCTCCTCAGAGACATGGGCTCTGTGGCGCTTGCCCAGTCCGGCCCGGCCCGAGGGCGGGGGCGGGACCGACACTGTGGGCGACGACGGAGGGAACGGCGCCCCCGCGAGGGGAGCAGCGGGCGCGGATGGGACAGCGCTGGATTGAGCTGGTGTGGCTGGTGGGTCAGAGATCTCGTCGCCTCGCAAAATTTGACGAGTGGCATTCAGGAGCTTGTCGATCTCGTTTCCGACCATCGTTCGCAAAGTCGTGTACCACTCCAAGGCGTTTGCGAAACGGACACGCAGCGTGTCCTCCAGGTAAGGGTCAGGGACCGAGCACGCTCAGAAGATCAATACACACACCTTTGTTGTTAATTTGTAGCCCCGGCTGGCGAGAAAGCCCTCCAGTGTATTGCAGAAGGCGGTGTTGTTAGGCGGTAGATTCACAAAGAGTCGCCTCACGAATTCCAGCACACCAATGTCTACAGCGTGGCTGGGTCGGTGTGGGGAGCAGGGGAAGAGGCCAGCAGTAAGCAGCTGCTCCCCCGCCGTTTGGCAGTGACAGACCCGGATCCGAATATGTTCAATCGCTATCATCCCGTTAGTACTGTGGCTCCTTTCTGGTGAACAGGACAAACATACCGCTCATGCGCACTACTGTGATGTCCAAGGTGCGGGTTTTACAGGCACATGGTCTCGTCGGTGGCAGTGCAAGCTCGTCGGTGGTGCGCAGCAACTCCGTTTCATGCCAGAGGCGCAGGAACACAGGCACGAGCTTGGGAAGCACGTTGTATGTCCAGTTCCGCCACTGTTGCTGCCTGAGCGGCGGGCCCTGAGCGCGCGCTTTCTGCTTATTGGGCGACGGGTGATACTCCGAGACATAGGGGCTGGCGTTGCTTGGCATGTCCCAGTGCCGCAAGGGAGTCTGCGGAGTCTGCGGAGTTTTGGGCAGGGGACGGGTCAGGCGCTGTCCGAGCGTCTGTCCATTCGTGCAGTAAATTGTCGGCGGATGGCTAGTGGATGCTGTGCGTTTGTCTGACAGGTGCGCAGGGCGATGGACTGGCAACGGCGTTCTGGCGGGTCGAGGCAGCGCGTCCTCGCGAAGGAGATTCACCTCCTTGTCTGAAAATTGGAGGGGCATTCTGTGGAAGAGAGTCAAGATAGGTATGTGCAGGATCAAGTTTGCCACTCACCCCAAACAACGTGTTTTTTTGGCCGATGCCACCGAAACTCTGCAGCTTTTGAGCACCCGAGATGGCAGGCACGAGCACCCAGACTTATAGTTGTACATTTTGTGTATGTATCAATTACATTGGGACACGTATAGTCGTACATTTTATGTATGTATGTAGTTTATGTACTTTAATGAAGAGCGGTGTCAACCGCGCCATAGAATGTGCGGGTGGGGATCGGTGAGGGTGGCGCTGATAAGCACGGGATTTGTCCACCCATGAAATCTTCGCTTTTTCGTGTTTTCATGACAAGACATGTGCCGGGCTACGCTCCCGAAGCGTCAGTACTGAGGTTCCCAAGTAGCTGGCAGGGCAGGAACCACTGAGTAACGGATTGGAACCAACTACTGTTGTTACTGTGTCACGCTTGGAATCGGCATCCACCTCGCTTTGGAGAACCCCAGTACCCCGTTTCTCGTTTGTTTTCATAGCTGAGAAGCCTCTACATCATCGCACTCTGTGCTTCCTGTCTGTTCCGACGCACTTCTGTGTGTAGGTTTGGTTTTGGTTGGTGTTTTCTTGATAGGTTCAGAGCACATCGATCAGCGCCCTTGTACGAGCCTCGCGCTGGGCCTCAGCCTCCATCGCCTCGAGCTCCTCAAACCACATAGTGTCTATGAGAGTCAATGAGAAAGAGTTCGTCAAAGACTGAAGGGCAAAAACGCACGCTTGCAATACTGGTGAATACACTTGATGCTGAGAGGTTCTGCATACCAGGGGTTGCGGAACACCAAGTGAATCGTGGTGCGGTGTAAAGTGGGCGCGAAGGAATCCGCAGTGCTGCGTGTATAGAATGCCACACAGTCTCACACTACACCGTGTCGTAAGGCTTAAGACAAAACACACAAAAAAAAACATACACTTGTTATCGAAGGTGACGCGACGCAGGTCGTGTTCCGGGAATGGGTTCTGCAGCGAGGTGCTGAAAGCCCGCTAACCGACCAGCCGCGTGCGACGGTCCTCAGGGAGGGTCCAGGATCTTCTTGTAAATGTCCCAGAGTTTGCGCTTCGTGCTCAGACAGTCTTCGTACTCGTCCGTGGCCTCGTATTTGTGGCCAAAGTCGCGGTCGAAGGCAGCCGCGGCTTCGTAGTATGCATCGAGGGGCCCGGGGTTGGTGAATGGGCAGCTATCACTAACTGAAACGTCGTCAGGACAAAACCCACAGAGGCAAAAACAGCCAATTTAATTTTAATTTTTTTTAGAGGGCGGGCGGCGGGATTCGGGTGCGCATTAGACCACTGAGGGTCATAATTCATTTGTATTTCGTTTTGTACTACTATTCTACTGACTACTCTAGCATAAGGACGACTTACTTTGGTGACATGGCGGTCAAGAGCAGATGCGAAGAGTGTGACATGTCACCAGAAGCACCAACATAACGACCAGTGATGGGGCTGATTCTCGGATAGCCCGGACTGCCCGACCCGAGAATCAGCCTCATCAACCATCGCTATCATGGTATCAATCAGGGCAGCACAGCTTTTCCCTCTTGCTTCCCGACTACCATGTCGCCAACTTGGTTGGGGCAGGGGGTCGAGGGCATGGGCGGCATGAGTCGGGATGGGGCGGGAGTCATGTAAATAGTACAAAGATATACTCTATGAGGTTAATTGGTATGGAACCGAGAGTTTAAGGAATTGCGAGGGCGGGCGGGCGGGCGGGCAGAGAACTTGAAGACAAGACCAGAGTTTGAGAAATTGCGAGAGCGGGGAACTTGAAGAGACCAGAATTTGAGGAATTGCGAGGGCGGGGAAGTTGAAGACAAGTACGGGCGGCGAGGCTTGAAAGGGGGTACTGAGGGAGAACACAGCTTGAAGAAGCTTGACTGCAAGTGGGAGAGGAGGGCGGGATTTTTGGGGAGCGGGCGGGCAGGATATTTTGAGAGTGGGTGGGCGGGATTCTTGAAGACGTGGAGGGCAGCAACAATGGCAGGCGTTGAATAGAGGGAAGGGTGGGTTCGTTAGAGGGGAGGATACCTTACCAGTAAGTGAGCCGTCCCTTTTATACCATTCCCCTGCTCACATTGTTCCAGGAATATTGCCGCATGCAGCGCGCTTTGCACTCACATCTTGCGGTGTGCGGCCCCCAAAAATTAACAATGAATCGCCGGAGCTCGCATTTGCAACGGTCCAAAGCGCTCACAGAAATGGAAAAAAGGTATGTGGACCAATTGCCGACGCTGCACCGGGGTAACACATCACTCAGCAGGTGCGGCGCGCGGCTCCGAACCTGAACAATGGCTCCAGAATTTTCCGCCGTCCAAAGCGCTGACGGATTTAAGCAAAGGTGTGTCCAACAATGCGGTAGTTGAGTTCGCTGACCAGGCAACAAATTCAGAACTCTCTTCCAAATGCTCAACTTTCCACCAACTCTACTCCAACTTGTTTTCACTATGGCTATGGCCACCCGTCGCTCGAAGCGTCAACAGAAAAGAAGCCCAGACCCCGACACACCGCCCCCGTCCCTGCCGCGCCGCGTCAAGGGTGCCAAGAAAGGAGCAGCTGGCCCGTCTGTACCGAAAGATCGCTCGGCGCGCTCCAAGAACGATGCGTCACTGTCGGTACGTATCTGTGGGAGATGCTTATTTTATCTGCTAGCTAACACAACTGGTAAAGATTGTTCCAGCGCCAGCGCCAGCTGCGAAGCGCAAACAGGCGGAAGCCGGGGCCGACTCCGAGGACGACCACGTCAATAAGAAAGCCAGGCAAACCGCGGACTCGGACGACGAGCGCCCCGCTCCTGCCCCACTGCGCGACACCGTGCGTTTTGTCTTTTCAAGTCTGGGTCCCTTTTTTATTGTTTTTGACTTGTCTGTTCTTTTCAGGCCGAAGTCGGTGGCGACTCCCAGGACACCCACGTCGACAAGGATAGCAGGCATGACACCGTGCGTTTTGTCTTCTCAATTCTAGGCCCATTTGCTTAACAGGGCGACATCCAGGACGAGGAGGGCGATGTTCAAGACGAGGAGGGCGACGTCCAGGATGCTGATGAAGCTAATGCAGGCACTGCGGTACGTTCTGTTCTTTGTGGGGGAAGACTTGGTTAACTGATTTTCCTGACCAGCATCAGTCCGAAGGCAGCGGTGGCACGGTGTCAGTGAAAGAGCAGAAGCTACAGCAACTGGCAAAGAATCCGCTGCTCTTGTTGCTGCAGCCACCGCCCCAGCAGCAGCAGGTACGTTTCAAATACTCTCCTTTGACACCTTTAACATATTTCTCAGGTCCCCGTCAACGCAACCTCCAAATATCAATACCGAGTATCAAATGGACTGGTGTTCTCGCTCCAGCAGCAGCAGGTATGTGTCCTAGCACTCCTTTCCTGACCCCTTTTAATCTCTTTGAAGGGAACCTCGAGCTTTGAGCCCAACACCGACGCACACCGCGGTCGGTGGGTTCCCCCCCGCAGGGAGGGAGCTCACGACCAAGCAGACGAGGACGACCCCGAGGTCGCCTCCCGCACAGGGACCCCCCGTTCCTGACAACTTCACCAACGCCGCGCACGACTCCCAAGACGATGATGTCGTCATGCCACTTGATGCCGACGACGACGACAGCGACAGCGACCAATCGAACTTTTCCACCACGCACGCTGCCACTGAAGAGGCGCTCAGGCTCAAGAATCAGATGATAACAGACAATGGATGGGTTGCCACCATGGACACTCGCGAGGAGGAAGATCTCGACCTCGAGGAGGAATATCTTCAAGATGTTGCGAAGCCCAAGGGAAAGGGCAAGGCCGCGGCCGTTCAGTCGTCCGACGGCGAGGAGGACCACTTCCCCGTTGCCTCCGATGATGACGAGGACGAGGACGAGGACGAGGACGAGGACGAGGACGAGACTCCCAACGGCCACATCACACCATGGGCGGTGAGGCCGGGGGCGCTGTCCTCAGCGCACTTGAAGGAGGCCAGGGCGGCGCGAGCTGCGTATCATGCCACCCTCGAGGACATTGCCCGGCGCGCAGGCAAGAAAATGTCGACCATCTTCAAGGCCATTGGCGACTACCCAAAAAAGCGTCCGGGACACCAATTCCTGGAACGCGTACCAGATGAAGTATCGTATTGAGCACCCGCGGCCGTCGAAGAGTAAGTCCCTCCCCTCCTTGACGTCTTGTTCCTGAATTAATATATCTTCTAGTGACTCCCGAAGAATCACAAGCCTATGAAAAAGCACAAGAAGAGGGCTACAACCCCCTGTTTGCTTCGCTGTCTGACGACGAACACCGCGATCCGGAAGCTCGCCGCCTCTGTGTCGCGCCGCTCATGAAGTGGCACCGCGAGAATACCATGCAGGTAGTGGACAACAGGAAGGCAGACGGCGGCAGGAAAGTGTTGATGAATAAGGCCGTAGCACCCCTCATCCATCAGGTAAGGCCTCCTCCTACTTGGTGTGGCGAGCGTTTTCTGACCTTTCTTCTGCAGAGCACAGCAGTAAGCAACAGCCTCGATATCAAAGTCTTCGGGCTGGCGCTCGACTGCTTCGGCGACAATGCGATTATCTGGGGCGGAGGCGCCCTCTTTCAAGAAGTTTTCAAGCAACACCCGCTGCCCATCCGCAAATTTTTGATCGACATGAAGGGGTTGTTTCAGTAAGCCACCTGATCTGGAGAGCGCGTCTAGACCACCGACTGACTGAATTTCCAGAACGACCTCGCTGTATCTGCGGAACCAAGCAGAAATGGCGGCAGCCCCCAGCATGATGCAACCAGTTCCCATTACCTTCACGCGATTCTACGTCGACAACTCACAGCCTTGTTTGTTAATCAAATCTGTACGTTTCACATTCTTTTTTTTCTTGGCTTCGGGAGGGCACACGAGAGACTAATCACGGGTATTTTCTTGGCAGGTCTCGTCATGATCGAACGCGGGGAGCTCGAGCTCGAAAAAATCAAGACTACATTCCAGAAGATGTCGTGGAAGTGGGCCAACGACGCCTGCAAACACCAGCTTCGCATTGAGAACTGGCCCACTGCTCTGAAAGAAACGTACCCCGGCCCTGGATTCTCCCTCGGCGTCATCACGGAGAAGGACAACAGGAAGGAGGAGAAGCACGCATGGATGGACGCCGTCAAGGCTATGTTTAACGCCATGAAAGCCGCATATCAGAGCCCCGACGCGGATGACGGGCTCGAATCCACGAAGATTGTTTTGTGGACAGACGGTATGTATGCGCTGCTGCGGTGGCATCGATGGCGCTGATTTATAGTTGCAGAGGAAATTGAGCTCGAGGATCCCTCCAATGTTCCGATCGTCAGTTGCGACGATGGAACGGTCTTGTTGTGGGCCTCGGCGTCCAAAAGCCTTCTCGCCAAGATCAAGAAGAGCAAGAAGTCGAGCAAGAAGAAGACTCGGGCGACCGCCAACGCGTCCGGTGATGACGACACGGACGACGAAGACGAGATGCCACCGCTGCCGCCCAAGTCGGGCAAGGGCAAGGGCAAGAGCAAGGCGCCCACCGCCGCTGGCACTCCCGCCCCCGCTGCCGCCACCTCCGATGTCGCACCTGTTGCTGGGCGCAAACAAATCAAGTTTCACTACAGGAACGGCGAGGTGATGTCGGATGTGTTCTCTGCCACCGAGCTGGTCAGATACACGGGTACCCCGACCAACGTCCAGCAGAACATCTTGATGTACAGCGACGCAACGGGGAAGTGGATCCCCTTGCCACCGGGATTTGAGCCGTGGATTTCTCTGGATCTCGAGGCGATTTGCGAAGTATACTGTCTCAATATTGGTCTTCTTTAGTACTGTAGGATATCTGTATGGTAGATTTTTCTGTACCGTAACAGATATGTATAGGGACATCTAAATTACATGCATTTCTTATGATTCTTTGTCGTCTTTGAAAAAATTTGGAGTCGCCGGATAGCCCGGACCGCCTATCCAAGAATCAGCCCGATCAAGTGTTGCTATCAGTGCGGCACTGGCGGCAGCACAACTTTCCCTTCTTGCTTCTCTACCACCATGTCGCCAAGTTGGATGGGGGCGGGATGGGGCGGGGGCATGTAAACAAGACAAATTGATCATCTACGACAAATTGATCATCTACGGAGTAAAATACAGGTTGATTCGAGGAATTAGAAGGGCGGGGCGGGCGAGTTGATTCTTGGGGGAAACCTGACTCCAAAAATTAAATACTCGTTGTATTTGATGTTGAGTTCGGTCTAACAATTTGTATACAAGCTCTACAACATTCGAGCTCACTCGCAACTGACTTCGTGCAAAAAGTTGGAGCTGCCGGATAGCGCGGACCGCCTATCCGAGAATCAGCCCGATCAAGTAGCTATCATTGCGGCACTGGCAGCAGCACGGCTTTCCCTCTATGTCGCCAACTCGGTTGGGGAGGGTGGTGGAGGGTATGGGCGGGATGGGGCGGCTGGGAAAAAGGGAGAATGCCGCACTGCATGAGGGTTTCATATGAGTAAGTGCTGAGTTATCAAGGATATCCGCTACCTCTTGAAACTGGTGCAGCGCACAGGCACCGACAAACAGGCCACAACAAACCATATCATCCCAATATGGGAATTTCTCTGGGAACGGATGCGGATGGGGTGGAAAATGAGCATACAGTGAGAGGGGGTGCTGATGTGAAAGGAAACATTAAAATACAGCATGTAGCAGGGTGAATAAACAGTTTAAACGGTGTTAAAAAATCATGTTGCATGCCAAAAATGAGCCCAAGTCCATAAGTTGGGTGGTTGCATCCAAACAGTTGTTTGGTCACGAATGGATACGTCCACAGTCCTGTGGGTGTATCCATTCTTTTGTTTGGTTCCATCTGGGTGTGTCCAAGTCCAGATGTTGGTTGCAACCAAGTTAGATGGTTGTAACCAGATGTCAAAAAATTGAGGTATGGATGCAACCACATTATCTGGTGCATCCATGGGTGCATCCATCCTTTGTTTGGTTCCATCTGGGTGTATCCATGCTTAGACGTTGGTTGCAACCAACTTATATGGTTGTAACCAGATGTCAAATAAAAAAACGATGTGGATGCACCCACATTATCTGGGTGCATCCATGTGTTTAAAACAAAACATATTGGATACAACCAGGCAGTCTGGTTGCATCTACATGTCCACTGCTTGGATGTGACCAAACCACTTGGTTGCATCCACCGTCTCACGTTTTTGGAGACATGGATGCAACCAACGTGGGTGGTTGCATCCATGGTCACAAAATAAAAAGCAGTGTGGTTGCAACCAACAACCATGGTTGCATCCACCCTGTTTTTCCAGTGTGCATAATGGATGCGACCACCGTTCTTGGAAGTAAGTGCGTGCAGCTAGACTTGGCTGTACCGGGTGCACAGGCTGTGGATCCGACTTATATATTTGGGTGTGAGGTAGAGATGCTGTAAATAGGCACATCTGTATATTAGTTGAGCATAATATATTTATCTTGCAACAAGGGTAAATGAGGGGGAATGTAAGTAAGACAAGTCAATATATGGTACACCCACGTATAGGAAACGAAACAGGATGTAAATCAGCAGGAAAAGATTTGATGGATGGCTAGGAGCAGCACGTGGCTGGGGCAAGCACCCAGCCTGAAAATTGGCTTTGGCAGGATGAAAGAAAAACCCCGAACAAGCTGCAGGCACCCAAAAGGGTGGGGAATGGGGGGGCCCTCCATGCAAAATGGGCCCTGCGTGGGTGTAAAAAGCCCCAAAACGGGCAGCGCAAGCACAGTACCAGGCAACACCATATGCCCCCTGGGCAAGCCAGAGGATAGGGACTGGATGGGAGCAGCCCAGGGCCCGCGAAAAGGGCCCCATGGGGCGTAAAAAGCCCCAAAAGAGGCTGCGCGAGCGCAGTACCAGGCAACACCATATGCCCCCTGGGCAAGCCAGAGGATAGAGGCTGGATGGGAGCAGCCCAGGGCCCGCGAAAAGGGCCCCGTGGGGCGTAAAAAGCCCCAAAACGAGCTGCGCAAGCGCAGCATTGGATGTATCCATTGCAGCCTTGGATGCATCCATGGTAGTCACGTCACAATACCATGGACACATCCATGTAGGGTAAAGTGGTTGCAACCAACTCATGTGGTTGCAACCAAACCCTTGGTCTGAAACCATGGATCTGACCCCTATAAGGGCCAGTATCCCCATGGTTAGGCTGACCCTACTGAGGTCTGATTTGACATAGCCTGAAGTGGAACAAACACAAGTTTGATTTATAGGCTTCCAACAACACACTCTACAATGTACTAGCAATATGCAACCGCCAACAACAACACTGCTAGGAACCTAGGGATGGTCCGGGGGTGTGTTTATATGGGGTGGATACAAGATGGCTGGACCGCTAGGTCGAGAACACCAGGGCAGAGTATGTAGGTTTGTGAAAATCCTCGCTAAGGGCAATCCCAAAGACTACTGAGGCTAACAACAAATGGACTTCAATCCTCAAACGGCAAGACTCTCCTTGACCGCCGACCTATTCCTTAACCAAGAATAGGAAGCTTTCCGCTTTTATCGGCACTAGCTCACTACAAGCGTCCAGCTAGCGACCCAACACACTACGACAGAGCTTCCATCTATATCGGGGTGAAGGCAAAGTAACTGACAAGTTATAGCCAAACTAGAGGTGGGGGCACCTAGTCCGTCTTCTTCTTAGTGGGCTCAAGTCAACACACAATCCACCTAGCAAGCGATCCAACACACTATGACAGAGCTTCCGTCGTGTCAGGGTGAAGGCAAAGTCACTAGCGCAAACTGCAGTTGGGTCTCGAAGAGAACACCCTTGTTTTATATGTGGAGGTCTAGGACCAACAACACAAAATCCTCAACTTAGTCACTCAATGTTTCCAGAGTCCACAGTTACTGATTCCAATATAAAGACTACTACAAGTGAAGTTCGGTATCAACCTCCACTAGCAGCCTGAGTCCACTAGCACCAGCTTCGTCCAAAGTCTGGGGCGTAATGTTCTTAGACCCTAGTCTGTCCTGCACTCCCTTTTATACTACTAGGTGTGAGTTACATGTGAAAGCGAGCTGAATAATACAATAAGCAATATTAGATGATAAGAAATATGGTCAGCCAATGAGACGACTGCCGTTTGGTTTTGGGACTGGTTTGGTATACGCCAGGTCAGCCTTGCTGACCGGCTAGGGTTCAACCGTGGGTATATCAATGGATCCTCAGCCCTCCGTCTATGCCGAGTACCCCTTCCGGACCAACCGGCGATGTAGCCGGTGATCTAGGTCATCTCTACTCTGTCAGAGCGTCGATCTACTTCATCTAGGCGACGCAGTGTTGCGACTGACATCAAATGGTCATAGCTTGTTGGTCAGAACATCGATCCACCCTCCGAACATCGGTACAGGCTGTACGATCGTCCCTAGCTCCGTTCCAATAGCCTGCTTGCTATTCCCCTTCGCCCTAGCTGCCCAGATCGGGCGCTAGCCGCGTGCTGCCTCATCTCGTATGTCGTGGTATGTCTTTGTCAAAGCCCTAGCCGGTCGCTAGTAGGGTTATTCCGCCTAGCGCCGTCTAGTCGCTTATCTAGAGATTAGATAGTACCACCGGTTACCGCGCCGAGCTTCCTAGCTCTAGGCGTAGTCCCCTAGCTGTACTTCCATCGTAGATATCCGTCTGCTAGACCTTTGCTAGCTCCGTGCCAAGTCATCTCTGGACTACTAGAGTCTCCTAGGTCATGTCTCATGAATGTATAGGCAGTGGTTTAATCCCTGGTGGTTTGTACACTCAGCTAGCAGCTAGCGCGTCACACTAGTGCAGCCTCGCGCTACAGTCAGCAGTTAGGGCTCGCTCTGACTCTCCTTTATATCACCTAACAAGTGGTCTGCGTACTAGCTGACATGCTAGTAACAACAGAAGTGCTAGTTGCTTCCCGTTGTATAAATACTGGTCATAGGAAATCGCAAAATTAGCCCTAGATGCCGCGCATTTATGTTACGCCGTTTCATCTCCCCTTCACTAAATCTCGACCGTCCCCGGTCGTTGCACAGTGCCATTCACTTTGCAATGTCTAGTGGTCCTTTGGATGATATCTCCGCCAGAATGTCATAAATATGTTTGTGCCCATGTTATTTGACGCCATTCAATGATCCAACCCCCTAGGACCCGTTCTCGTCTCTCGAGTTATGTCTCGTGTCCTAGCTAGCTCAAATCCCCAAACGCACAGCTGATCTAGATCCTAATTTTGACATCCTAGGACCCACAGATCTGCAATAATAAACGCCGATCATTGTTCTAGTAATAACCGGTACAGGAGACATCACTAGGAGTGTCGTCTCATACTGCCCCTGTCTTGTACTTCACTCTGACCCGTTCCTAGCTCACCTAGTACTCTGCTCAACATTCCTAGGGTTGCTCGTCCACTTTCTTAAAGTCCGAGGCCGTGCCAACTTTATGTAAATAAGGTTTACTATTCCCATATAAGGCTTAGTCCGTGTCCGTGCTTCTTTTTAGGAGACTTCCACTACTAATGTTCTGCCTTTATTTTAGGACCTCGAGTTCGCCGCCCGCAGCTCAAGCCGCCGCCTGCCGCGCGTTTCATGACTCGGAGAAAACCGGGAGTTAAGGTGCAGTGAAAATTTTTATTTTCTCACTCATCACTTGTCTCTAGCTTTCATCTGTCCGCGTCCTCAACTCGCCACCAGGCGTCTGTGCTCGATCCACCACGCATGCCACCGCGCACTCGTAGCTCTGGTACCAAACGCTCTTCCGCTCGCGACCTCGAATCCAGCCCCATGACTAAAGGCAAAGCGCGATCCAAAAAGAAGGCGTCCAGCCCAACTTCTACGGTGGCGGACAATACTCTCCCAAAATGCCTCATCCCCGGTCGAAACATGCAGTCAACCGAGCCTGGCGCCCTTACTTGGTTACACTTCGACAATCTCGAATGTCGCCAACTTTGCCGCCTGTTCGACGCCACCGAAGTGGCCCAGATGGAGGACCAGTTGATTATGGCCATCGCTCGCGAGGCTGCGCCCTATTTCGTGCGTGCCTCTTTGTTTCCTTTTTCTACTTCTGACTTGGATTGCAGCGTGACTTTCGCGACCGGTTTCCCGATACCACCGCGGAAATCGAAATGTTTTTGTGGTCGGTCGTCGCTGCCGCGACTCCTCTGTCCCAACGTTTTCCAAGCGCCTTTTCGATCAACCCCTCCATCGAGCCTACCGAGGACAATCCCTACCCTATCGACGAATTTTACTGCACCCCGCTGCTCTGGGTTCGCCCAACCGGCGAACATCGTGCTTTAGTGGTGCATATAATGCTCCTGCCCATACGTTTGGATTGCTGAGCCCCTGGTACAGCGTTCTACCTACGGCGCCAATGCGACCGCGTTTAATTCGGATTTCCAAATTCCACACGTCGTGCCCGTACCGACGGTCTACTCGCTGCCCGATTCCGACGAGGAGGAGGAGGCAGACCGGAAGGTGGGGGATGCGGAGGATGCTGCGGGGGACGAGTCAGGCTCTGAGTCGGGCGCTCTACGCCCTGGCTCATCCACTCGTCCTACGCGCAAAACCCAACCAGCCCCTTCGTCCACGACGAACGCTGAGGGTTCCTCCAAGTCCGCCAGTGCTTCCACTGTGATTGCGTAAAATGATTTACTTCAAATTCCGATCAGGTGTGTCGTTTGCCACGGAAAGTGAATGAGTGAGGTAATTTGCCTCTTCGTGTGAACCAACGAGAGATGACCCAACTTCCAGATGGCAGAAGAATAATCCTCGTATATGGGTGTAAAGGAGAAAAGGCAAGGCAAATGGTATGTTTCACTGGAAACAAACAGGACAGTGGATAATCTGTGGATAGCAGAAAGTCAGTGGTATCAAGCGGTATTGATACTTATAGCAACAGGTGGTCTACGACGACCGGAGGATGAGATAACCAAGAAGCAAGTCGATATTACTGATGGTTTTGAAGACGTTAAGGCGAGCTCAAAGGTGCACAATAATGTGGCCTAACTCTTGTATATTCTGCAGGGCAGAATTACGGTACAAAAGGGAACTAACTTTACTGTACAATGGGGGGGCTTTTATAGTTTTCTGGTGGGCATGAGAAAGTGTAAGAAATACAATAACCTGGGAATATCCGGGACTGAATGGAGAAGGAGCATATGGCAAAAGAAGATGAGTCAGAGCTAAATGTATTGAGAACAAAAGATGAAACACTTGTCCCGCATGGTTCCCTCTGAGAACACAATTCGCCATTGGTCGGGGTGAATTCTGACTCAGTCCGAGTCACAAGAAGCTCCGCAGCACATGGAGTCATATCGAAATGAGTCAATTGGCGTGAAGTGCTGGTAATTGGCAAGGAATGATTGGTTTCGAGTCATATAGAAGCACGCCGGCTCCCGAGACGACTTCCATGCTTTGTCCGGACTCCTTCCGATGGAAAGAACACATACGGGAGTGGTTGAGTTTCCGTGTTTCTGACCCGGTCGGAGCCGTGCCTGTCACGTGGTCGTAATTTCCCCTTTTTGGTTAGATGCCGAGTTGCTGAGTGGTTTGTGAATAAATCTGGAAGTTGGGTTGAGAAGTGTGATGGTGGATTTGAACACTTTCTGGGGATTAAGATATTCAACTGGACATCCGATCGGTTCTCTTTTGAAGAGAATTTGTGGGCACGGAATCCGGTAAAATCCAGGTGATTCCACTGATTTCACAAATGTGGTATCACACCACGTCCAAGCCTGGTGGCACTATCCATGTCAAGAAAGATGGTGCTGCCAGTGGCAAGACCCCCGCGACATCTACGACGCCGAACCGTCCCACGCCCAGGGCAGCCTACCGCGGTGCCCCTTCGTCCACTGCTGCCCCGCCTTCTCCCGAGGCGAAGCACTTGTTCGATGAAGAGCGCCTGCCCGATTCTTCCAGCAAGGCCGGCCGCAAACGCCCTCAAGTGGAGATTCATACACAAGGTCGACCCCCTTCAGTGGAGACGGAGCGACCCGAGCAGAAACCCCCCAAGGTACGTTTCCTGCCTACGTGTCTTTGTCTGTTTTACTCACTGCCTGAGTCCCTTAGCGTGGTCGCGACCCCGAAGCCGAAGCTTCTCGCAAGGCTGCCAAGGCGCATGCCGCTGCCCTTCCGCCTGCTGGGGAGCGCCCCATGCTCGAAGTTGGTGTGTAGCTTCCACCTATTTCAGCGGTCCCACTCTAACTTCTTGTTATCTAGCCCCCGCTACCTGTCTCGAGGTGGTCCCTCACGACGCCGTGGCGGAACTCACTGACGGTTCCTTGCCCGACGAGAATACCATTGCTTCAGGAACATCTGTACCTTTAATGCAATGTACCTTGGCCATGACCAGGGGGTACATTGCATGGTGGACACTGCCTAGCTGGCCCACCAATAGCTGCCCACAATGCAATGTACCTGCCCCTCACCCCATTTGGGTTGCAGCCGAAAAATCCCATATTTCGGCCGTTCCCGCGCCTTTTTAGCACCCGAAAACGGGTATTATTCGCGATAAATCAGAATATTGCACCAGCCCCTCGCTAGCACATTATTTGGGCCACTATGATTCCCCATCACCGCATATTTTTGTTCCATCACTCCGGCTGCCCGGCATGGCTTACTCTTCTCGTGGTGTCATCCATTGAATCCCCGAACACACCCGTGTCGTCCCCGATCCTTCCGTTCTTCAAGAACTTCAAGTCCGACGTGTACACCCCACCTAATCTTATCTTGATAATCTCAGAGTTTCTCAAAACAAACCTCACGCTGGCTGTACATCTCTTTTATAAATATTTTTTCTCATTCTGGCGCAACAAGAACTAGTGATACCAAATTCTACTTAATGACGACCACCACCGCAACGCACAAGATGATGGGATTTTACCTCCTGGCTCCACGGTGTTTCCTATTCAGGTGTTATCAAGATGATTTCCAAATTGGGCCTTTGACATACTTGGGCGGCCACTCATTCTCTTTGTCATCCCCTCCATTTTCAGGCCTCTTGCGTTTTGTGCGGGTGGATGGCTCAACTGCCGCCTCGTTCTCCTCCTCTGTATCCAAGTTGGTCCCACTATCATGCAAAAATCAGCTTCTCGTTCTCACGTCAAGTCGACGACACACCTTTTCTTTGCCGCAACTGCAACTCTGAGAACACACGACATGTCAAGCACGGCAACCCGCCAATCTTCCAGCAGTGTTGAGTCTGGTGCGGCAGCTGCTGCTTCGCTCTGCTGCTGCCGCCGCTGCCTCATTGCTCGCACGCTCCACTCTGCGCCGAGCCTCTGCCCTTTCATTGGCCATGCTCAGCATCTCCGGCGACATGCGCGCCAATTGCCCCATATATTCCATGCACTCCGCCGGCGACATCAGCGTCATCTCCCATCTTAGTGCAGCACCCACCACCGGTCCAGTGTACCCTGCATCTTGCACGTCCATCTCCCACATCGGGAACAGGGTGTTCCCATCCTCCTCGCTCATCTCATAGCTCGGGTTCCGGAAGCTTGGGATTGGGAATAGGATAGCGTCGGGGTCGGCATTGTGGGTGGGGGTACGAGTATGGGGGGCAGCAGCAGCAGCAGTGGGATTCGGGGTGGGGGTGGGAGTCCCGGGCATGGCAGCAAGATCAAGGGTGAGGGTGGGGGTGGGAGTACTGGGTGTAGCAACGGCAGCGGGTATGGGATTAGGGGAGTGGGAGTGGGTGGGGGTACCGGGAGTGTCGACATCGACACTGTCGCCTGCGGCTCCGGCTCCGCTATCGTAGGCCAATGCTGACGGGATCGCCTTCAAAGCTCTTGCGCGACACTCCTCCTCCGCTAAGTACAAACATGTCATCGCTCATCCTGACTGAATAAATATCACTTACTGAAACAATGATGTGCAAAATTCACAAAGCTGCGCTGTACAGCGTCAAAGCCTCCACGGTCGAAATCACTCCAGATCCTGGGCACAAGGCCATTCGAGAATCCGGCATGCACACTGCATTCATTTTTGAGATCCCTTATCACCGATTCACGCGTCAGAACACACCTCCTCACTTCAATCCTCCCCCCACGATCGGGAACTGGGCCACAGAGCAAGATACTGACGTTCATCCCAAATTGCTGTTGAGCGGCCTCCGCAAACGGTGTAAGGTAAAAGGCCGCGTTATTCAAAGCACTAATGCGAAAATTAACGTCGTCACTCAGATCATTGCCAAATTAATCTCTCACATGCTATATTCCTCGGCTGTCGATGGGGTGTCGTTTGCAAGCGCTACTTTGTACGTCTCAATCGCAGCCTCGTGTATCTTGTCGATGGTCTTAGAAATCTCTGCCCGGAATGCTGGTGTCTCCGCCGACCACATCTCCTTCGTCACTTGCTGGCGCACGGCGACCTCTGCCGGGGGCTTTTCTCCCCGTTCTGCTGCCGCTCGAGTGACCGCAGCCCACCGTGTGATGAACTGCGGCTTGATTCTCTCGGCATAAAAATTTGTCGAGTAATAGTGGAGCTCACGCTTTCTCGTAGGCTCCGACGGCTCCAGCTCGGCCTTGTCAAACAGCTGCTTGAAGGTCTTGGGCACCTGTTTCTGCCGTACATTCCCCCCATACTGTGCATGATACCAGACTGCGATCTTGTTGCACAGCTTTGTGTAGTACGCGGACCGTGCCTCGGCAACCTCTTGCAGAAGAGTATCGACGTCCTCATCCTCGTCGGTATCGTCTGCAGTGTCTTGGCCCTCCTCCAGATCCTCGGCCCAGGCTGTGTTGTAGCCGTATTTCTTCAAATACAGTTTTGCAATGCGCATGTAAAACGCGCCAGTTTCCTTGATCTCCGCTGCGGCAATGAAGTCCTCCTTGTACGCAGTGAAGAAGGCCAGTTTGGTGCCGTAGACCCAGCTCGGCTTCCCAGGTTTCACAGGCGGCTTGCCCTCTCGCGCCCGTTTTCTGGCTGCTGTACCTTTGCGAGGCATGTAACTGGTAAGCGCTGTCCTCAGTTTTTCTGCGACCACACGTAAACAAACAGCATCCTTACAGAGTACACTAAAGGAGCGGCCGCTCCAGCGACTCATTTACTTTAGTTCTCCCTCAAGTATATTTATTCAGAGCGTCCAAAACAACTACAAAAGGAAGCCGTCCAATAAACAGCCTAAATCAATTCGGGCTCCTCGAGCGCAAAGCTTGCGGCTGCCTCCAAGCTCCGTGTGACCAAGAGCTCAGGTTCCTCGCCCCGGAGTCGCATTTCGCGGTAACGTTGTTCCGTGTGTGCCCTTGTTTGTAAATGATGAGTTAATGATTAGCTAGACAAGAATATCACATACTGTAAGTACTTGTACTGAGGCAACCGTCACGGTAACGGAGGGGTCCGTTGCGTTGCCCAAAACGCGCCTTGTAACGGTCACGATGCCTCCGGTTGCCTTCGTCAAGACCGTGACATGGCCTGGAAATTTCCGAAATATATATTTCCTGCCAAAAAATGGTCAAAATGGGGTGAAAAAATCGCAAATCGGCCCCAGTGCTCCTCTTGTTAGTCCCAAAGTCTCAATTTGGATTGAAATCAAGGCCATCAGCATACATCGGTTGCCCAATTCTCCACTGTCACGGCGAAATCCGGGCTGGTTGCGTTGCCCAATTTTTTGATGGTGTCACAGTGGGTCGGCCGGTTGCCTCAGTACAAGTACTTACAGTACGCGCTGCTGGAAACGACACCTGCCCCCCCGAATTGCGAAATTCACAAAGTCGTCCTCCTCGTGCCGTGCGGCCTTCTGTGGACGAGGTGCGCGCGGTGGCGTACATAGCTCCTCCTCGTGCCGAGCGGCCTTCTGTGGGCGAGGTGCGCGCGGTGGCGTACATAGCGCTTTCCTGCCGGACACATTAAGTATTCTCAGGCAGGCATAATAAAAAAACTCACAACTGATCTCCTTTTTCGTCCGGTGCGGCAGAGGCTTTCCCATGCTTCCGCGGTGAGGTGTTCACTCCGTGCGCAGGATCCATGGGATGGGGATGTATACCCCACCGGCATAGTGCCTGCCAGCCATCGATGCACTCCTCCACGGAGTTGTAGCCTTGGTAGCTGTTGTCCGGGAAGCCGGAAATACTGGCTTTGGCCTCGAGCCTGCGAAAAAAAAAAAAAGGTCTTCATCCAAAGGTACGGTACAATGCTGCGACGAGTTACCAGTTGTCGAAGATCCCCACAACGTGGCCCTGCGAGACCAGGTAGAATGGAAACCCGCGTCCAGTCTTCTCCACGCTATCTGTGCCCCCGCGGAAAGGAGGCAAGCAGTAATAACGGTGGTCCCGCCCTCCCCCACGGATGTCCATGATTAGGTCTTCAGCGCGGAGGTTGGTGAGTACAAGCTGCGACATGGTGGCAAGGAAAGGAAGACGATCCTTGATTGATCCATGGGGTGAGTGCGCCACGTAACAGATAATATATGGGGTGAGTGCGCCACGTGTCTGCTAACCCTTCATTTTAACACGCCATGGTCGCCTGGCCAATTCTGGATGGCTCCAGCAAGGCAGGTGAGTATTTCTACCGTCATTCCATGAGTCTCGATTAAAAATTTAAAAATTCAAAATTACCAGCATGGGATTCCGAGGACGAGTGTCAGGTTACTCTCACCGCGTTTTGGCGGCGGAGGGAGAACGTCAAGTCATACCACGAGTTCCTCAACGTGAGATTATGGAAGGACGGTAGTATCGGTCAGCAGTTCCTCTGTCAATTTACGAGAACTTAATTTGGCCAGCAGCTTGTTCAAAGGCCATTGCGAGTCGACGTGCTGCAATCCACCGGCCCCAGCTGTTTCGGGTATGGCTCCAGACACGGATAGCGCCCCATCCGATAACGGCGCCAATGGCCGCGGCAGCTGGCTGGGGAAATACCGATGGCACCGGGTGGGCCACTGGCAGAGGGTGGGGCAACAGCCACGGCCACGGATGGGGCAACAGCAGTGGATGGAGCGACACTACTTCGGAAGAGGCACCCACCTGGGACGGCGTCACCAGGTTTCCCAAAACCCGGGGTAAGAAAAGACGTCAGTGCCGATGCAGGCACATGCGACGGTTAGCGGCCGAGGCCAAGGCCAAGGCGGGGGCAGTGGCAGCGGTAGCGGCTGCCGATTCATACCAGCAATGGGGGATGGCATGCACATAGGTACATAGATCACATGTACTGTACTTGTGTGCTACCCGGAATCACCATTCCCCGTCCTCCTCCTCCTCGTCTGATGAAACCAGATCCAAATCCGACCAGTACTGCCGTGCCTTCGGTCGAGGCTTGGTTGTGCGCCCTGCCTCAGCATTTTTCTGGATTGTGGCACGCCTTGCGCGGTGGGCAATTGTCTCGCGATACCTGTACACACACATTGTCGGCCAGATGTAGCAAACAAAAAGCTGGAAGATTTACCGCTCCCGATAGCGCCGCTGAGCCTCACGGTGCTTTTCCCGCTGCTCCTCCGTCAGAGCGGCACGGACTCGCGCCATTCTTTCTCGGTTTCTTTTTCGGCTTTCTGTGAGATGTCTGCGAGAATATGGATAGAGCAATGCACAAGAAGAAAAAAACGAATGTTTGCCAGTACTTGCGATAGGTAGCCAGGCACCGGAGGCGGCGCTCCTCGTCATCACCAGATTTGTTGGAGGGCGGAGGGAGGCATTTTGATTGGAATGATGTGATGGACATCTTATCTGACCAGCGCTTGTGGTTATCGCCGATAGACGCTGGCTTTATTGGGCCTAATGAGGTAACGTAAGTACTCACATTCTCATTTCTTTTAGCTTTGTGGGCAATGTGGGCCCTGTGGATGGCGTACAAGTATCTGGGAGTGGTCAAATATAAGTGTCCCACCCAATTTTGATCTCGATAGAAATTTGGTTTGGTTGAACTGAGATTCATGTTGCGACCTAATATTGGTTGCAAGAGTGTACTGTATTTCGAAGGTGGACTAAGCTGAGATATCAGGATGAATGGTGGGTTGTTGTCTAAAGTTGTCCACACTCACTAGAAAACCCCTCCTGCAGTCAGAACTGACCAACCGTTGAGCCCCAATTTATAAACTTCGAAATATACGTCGTGAAACTGACCGAGGAGTGCGCCACTCCATTGTGAGTGCGCCACTTTGTCGACATATCAGTCAAAATCCGTGCCGCCTCAGCCTGAGGCATAATCTTAGTAATTAATAAAGACAGAAAATATCCTCACAGATGATTTTAAGCCTTGGCAAAGAGCTATGGAGGACGTCGTAATATATTTTTGGCCAGTTCAACCATGAAGTTGAACTGCCCGAACATGGTCACCCCCGAGCCAAGATCGTCGCCGAAACCTTTCCCCATCTTTTGGACAGTGGTTTAACTCAATCCCTGACCTGGGAAAAGCGGCAGAAGTTCCAGCGTGAGGGAGTAGGGTCCGAAATTGGTATGTGTAAACGAGTGCAAAGAAACCCACAATGACGTTCATTAGGGCAGATAGAGAGAGGTACGCACTGAAAATCCAAATCCAAATCAACCCGAGCATCATGGCACAAAGACCATCTCTGTAAACCAAATACTATCCCAAATCCATTCAATAAATAGCATGTATATAGTTGAGCCCAACAAAAAAATGCGGGATAAACTTATATAATGAATGATATTCATTAGAGCAGATCAAGGGAGGTGCACACTGAAAATCCAAATCCAAATTACCCCAGGCTTACGTCTCGATGAAGCTGAAGGATAGGGCACTTACTTACCATGACACACTGCATCAAAATTTGGGCGGAACTCCCGGAGATTTAGCCGAGGCTTGCGTCATCGTTCTCATCACGTGCACTTCTTTGCTCTTCCGAGCAACTCATATTGAACGGACTGCACCCACTTGACTCGGGTACGTGATGCGGCAGACTTAGTTACCCTCTGAGCCGGCGCAAGAACTAATGCTTTTCAGCGACTCCCTGTACACACTGCTCATGTCGGTGTCGTCCTCTTATGAATGAGTTTTGCGGCTCTTCTCCAGTCCGACCTTTGACGGCGGATGGGGCGCTGGATTTACAAGGGGCACTGGATTTACAAGGTATGTGGCCCATTGGACACTTTGTGAACATTAGGTTGACTTTTTCTATGCAGAGGGCACCAGGGACGTTTGCCGGCAATGCTCGGGTGAGGAACCAAAAGCGGCAGGTGCGTGTGCGCACACCTCGCATCACCTTTTCATTAACAATGTTATCAGCCATCCGACCTGATCTCCCCTGCCTGGCCGTGCCAGCCTCTGTCCAGACCCAACCCAATGTACAGAAAACACCGCCGATGTCACACATTCTTCGTAGTGGGCGCAAGCAAAACATCCGCTCCACGCACAAGAAGATCACCACGTCGCCTCGCTGCCACAAGGAGATCGCCACCACGCCTCGGTGCCGCCTGTCGGTCGATGACGAGAACAAGTTGCAACGTGGAAGGTCTTGGCTCCACGGGGGAAATCGACGCCCGTTGACTTTATTACGGTTGGTTCGCCGCTCTGCTTCCCAGAAGGCACGTAGAGATGGCGATCTCTAGTGTATGCACCAGTAAAAAAAGTTTGATCCACTGCTATATAATAACATTGCTTTAACTGTCGCAGATTCGAAATTCAGGGCCGTATCACGTATTCGCATTGTCGAATCACACGTCCGCATTCCCATTTTCCAGCTTTGTCTTCAAATTTCTACAACGTTGAATTGACCGACCTCTACCTACCTCTTCGATGTCGCATAAACGCAAGATCAAAGAGCACTCACTGGTAATTGCGGGTACGGCAGTATCAGTGTCGTATCGCACCCAGGACAACCGGAGACAGCGCACAAGGATGAGTGTGGTTGAGCAAGGAGCCGGAGTCGCTGATGCGACAGCACCGGACCATTTCTGGGCGGACAATCTGGTGACAAATATGGCGAGGAGTTCTGAGACCTTCTCATACCAGCTTGGGGACACGTCTCTGGAATCGCAGCCGGATGAGCCCGCAGACGACGGGATTAATGTCGTCGTCATCCAGTCAGCCGGGAGGAACACAAAGTCGGTAAGTATTTATTTATCCTTACAAGAAGAAATGCTAACTGAGATTTATCCAGGACCGTCCGCTGAAAAAATTGGCTTCCACATAGAGACGAATATCTGTTGGAGAACTTACGCTGCGAGGGACGAGGGTCCCCGAGAAACTATGCTCGGTGCGCTGGTGGCCCATGTGTGGATCCCCGACAACAATGTCCGATTCGTCAATGCGAGGGGCCAGCAGTTTGGCGTTGTACGGATCAAGCGTGCTTCGGGGAATGCATGTATTGCTCATGGTGTATCGTAGCTGCGCACGTTCAGCACCCCACACATTTCTTGGAAGTGCGTTGTTCGGTTCGGAGCTGCCACCGGGTTGTGACTGCTAACCCATTGATTCAGATGTGGAATGGGACAAATTTTGTTCGTGGGCGAAGGTGGCTTCAGAAACTCAGTCTCCGCGTACAGCTCGGACATCCCCCTGGCGTCGTCTGCCCTTACTGGCAGGCGGCCGCCCATGATTTTGTTCTCTACGATCTCACCGGTGTCCACGAGATGAATGTGGACTTCTGTGGATGTCCGAGGGATGCACAGCCCGACAGTCCTCCGGAGGAACGGCGGACCCAATTATTGCGCGCTTGTTGGTGGCCAGCAACGATCACAGCACCGAACACATGCGCAACATTCCGTGCACTGCGACATTTCCAGATCATAAACTGTCTGGGAAAACTCTCTGCTTACAACTTCCTTCGGGGACTCGAAATGTGCACAAATCATGATGGGCTTGATAAACCTCCAGTGAGTACTTTCCAGCACATCTCTGAATGTGGGCTAATAAATCGCTAGGATCGTCGACGACCCTTCATGCACATTGTACGTCAGTGGCGGGAGGTGAAACACCACAAGAGAGCCAAACGGGGACACGATGAAGGGGGTATAGCAGCAACGAAGCAGGGCGAGTTGGCGATACCGTGTCGGGCATGCCCCCTGCCTCCAAATTGGGAGAAAATTGATCCTTTCTACCGGTACGTGCACTACGCAATGTCGATGAGCCAATACCTAAATTGTTTATAGCTTCATATACATAGTGTTTTTGGCGGCGGATGCGAATTTTCGGTTGGGAAACCGTTGTGTATCCTCGGAAGCATCGGACCCCATCCTCGGGGATGGGTTCGGCTACTTCTGTCGCCGACACGGCGAGGATGGATACTATGCTCATATCGCAAAGCATGTTGACGAGGAGGAGATCTCCAACTGCTCTGGATTTCGAGCAATGTTCCTGGCAAACTCGAAGCATGTGCGGGGATTGCGGACGACGGGAGTCGGGGGTGTAACATGCTCAAGACACAACATGTGGCGTGCCAATGGCATTGGCGACTTGCAAGTGGGGCGAGCGGTAAGTCATTTCAGAAAACAATGGATACAAATATTAATTTATTGACAGTCAATGCAATATAGACTTCGTTGTTTTGTCAGCCCTCATGACATTTGCCATGGCCTGGCTAGTCTTGTCGTACGACATTGCGTGTCAGTATGCAGTCAAGTTCTGGGAGCGCATGGCGAAGATGCCAGAAGCCATGCATCTCAAACTTCCGCCGGCGGATGTTTGGTGGATGGTCCCCAACTTTCACCTCCCCGATCTGCCGCTCCCCCTTCTCTTTTCATTGGATGCGGTGTGCCAGGATGACGAACGGGGAGGGAATAGAACAGAACTGGGCATTTTCCAATGGTGCCGCACCCTCGACCAGGTTGATGGGCCCTGGGTCACGTCAGGCGACACTCGAGGATGTGTTTGGGTTTCATAATTATGACAGGCTGCTGGCAATGCGTAAGTGGACTGCTGAGAGTTTCGGATGGCCATTGACAGTGTCCATGTAGATCACATACTCCCAAAGCGGCTGGCGGTTGCCATCAAGGATGGAAACCAGCACCGAGTCGCGTTTGAAGCGTTTTCAAAGGGATTGGAAGAGGCGCGCCCGGAGCAGATCAAGGAATGGAGGGCGTGGGTGGAGAGATGGGAGTCCACGCAGCATACAACTCCAGAGGACTCTCCGTTCGACATGCCAGAGGAAGGTTCATGGATTTGAAAAAGATTTATGGGGATGCAAATTGATATCGCCACAGTGACCAGTCTTCGGCAGATCCAACTTGAGATTGCGATGGAAGAATTTGTCTGTACTTCCGAGGGCGTCGAGATCGAACGCGAGCACACCCCAAGCACCTTCATCATCATGGGCCTTCACATCGAAGAGAGCCAGTGCATTTGTTTTTTCTATCCCAAAAATCGGGTAGCTAACGACATTTTTTATGTATCAAATAGGCGGCGCCTAGAGGTTGCCGTGCGGGCCCTGCGGAATCCCTCTCCGACCCAGAAGCTGGACTTCACCAAACGTCGCACTGCCCTCCTCAAGCGTATCCACAAATTTCGCGAGTTGCAAACAGTGTACATGCCATCGGTCCATGTGTGCTCACCAACATCCAAAAGCAGATGTACGATGGAAGTGGGGAAGAATTACCTGAGGTGACACGGCTCTTCATGCCGTCAGAGATTGCGGACCCGAGAAGCCGGGAGAGGGTGTGCGCCATGGGCCTTCCCACACTGGAGGCACGCCTACGCGAGGCGGAGGCAGCGGAGGCCCTGGAAAGTGTTCGTGTAGGCCTCCGCACGCGCACCATGACCAACAGATACAAGTTGCGCAACTATACTGGCCAGGGGCTGATGACGAAAGGCCAGGGAATCCTGCGCCAGATCAACATCCGCATCCACATCGCCAAATTGCACTACCGATACTCCCGGGCGGCGCTGGTAGCACTTCGGGGACATGGAGACTGGGAGGAGCGTCTGTGTATGCTCGACGATGACGACATCCGGGGCTTGAACGAGCGCGCACTCACTGCCGAGGAAAAAGCTCAAAACAAGCAATGGGCTGATATCGGGGGTGCTATAATTGAGGGTGGGATTGCGCGCGCAGCAGGTGTAGCAAGCGGAGAGGGCTCGCACACCCTGTCCTGGATCTGGTACCAGGTAGGAGCCGGCGAGGGCGAGAACGACGAGCGTCTGGAGGAAGGTGCATCATTCTATCCATTTATCTATTTACAAACAGAATTGCTATTTTTTGCGTCTATAGCACTGCGGGTTGAGTGGTGCAAAGCCCTGGCCCGATCCTCCCGATACACGGAAGAGGTGATGTTGCTCCAGGAAGAAATGTGCCGCACGATTGCGTATGGGCAAACTGCAGCAAATCAGTGGGATACTTTGGCGGCAGCAGAGCTGCCTGGTGCTTCGGCGGAGGTCACCGAGGGCCGGCGCGCATACACTGCAGAGCAGGCTGCAACTGAACGTGCACGGTGCATTGATCTCGAACGACGCTGGACGGGCCTTTTGGTGAGAGTGGACGCATACCTGGAGGGGCGTGCACTGGTGGATCTTTCAGCACCGGTGACGGTTGAGGTCGATATTGCAGATGAGATGGATGCCGAGGGGGAGGAGGCGAGACTGGAGGGTGAGGAGGGAGGAGGAGGAGGAGGGCGCACTGCCCGAGGGCCAGTAGACAGGGGCATGTATTTCAATAGGTGTAAATACATCATTCCTCCTGCTTTTTCCACGGGCTGCAGAATGTTTTGTTATATGCCGGGGTGCCGACAGTATTAATATTGAGCGGTACGGGAGGGTGCACTGCTCGAGGGCCAGTACACAGGGGCAATGGCATGTATTTTTAATAGGCGTAAATACATCATTCCTCCTGCTTTTTCCACGGGCTGCAGAATGTTTTGTTGTATGCCGGGGTGCCGACTGATTAATATTGAGCGGTACGGAGCAGTTGCGCCGAATGTCAAAGGGTGCAGGGAAAATACCCTAAATAGAGAGCTATACAGCCAAAATGTCCGGCTATACCGGTTTTAATGCCCCGGCTGTTCTGTGAGGCCTGATCTCTCGGATCAGGGTCCAATGCATTGTGGGCGACCATCGGTTGTGCACTCTAGCAATGCCCACCATGCATTGTACCCCCCAGCCACGGCTGGGTACAATGCATTGTAGCTACAACCAAGGCTGGCGCGGGTTCACCGGGTCGACGCGCCAGCCGTGCGAGACAACAGCCTTCGTGCCGTTTGTGTTCAGGACGACCTCGGTTTGGAACAGGTGCTTGTCGAAGGGGTTGTGGGCCGCGTGCCAGGCCTCGGTGTCGTAGGGCGTCTCGTCGCCGACTTGGGACAATCCGGCCTCGGGACCTTCGCCGACATGGGGCGCGCCCGACACGGCTCTTGACGACCCCCCAGCCAGAGTTGACCCCGAATTGGATGGCTGGGGTCTCGCAGAGAGCGCGGCGCCGGGTGCGACCCGAGAAAAGGGGGGTAGCGGCGCGCCCTTCACGAAACTCCCGATCCGCTGCCGGAGCAGCCGCCTTCTTCTTCCCTTTCACGGGCAGGCCGACGCGCGTAATTTCCGAGGGACGATCTTCGCCGGAGCCCGAGTCGCCTTCCGCGAACGCCGCGATGGGCGGGGTCAGCACGTCGTCGAACTTCGACTCCCCAAGCTTGGAGGGGAGCAGCGTCAAAGACCCAGGCGCGCCGGAAGCAGCTGACGTGCGGGACGGACCCGCGCGATTGCGCCCAGAAAGCGGCAGGGCGCGGTTGGCAAGGAAGTACGCGTACTCGCCCACCGTGTTCCCCTCGCGATGGATACGGTCGAGAATCCTCGCGCGGTCTGCTCGGTAAAGCCCCACGGCCTCGACTTTGCGCGAACGATAGGGAGTTGACGGCGCACCACATAAGGCCAGATTAACCAGTTAACGGATGGAGGTTGCCACAGGGCTTAATACATTATCGTGTGGATAGCCTAATATAGTATAACATAGGTATAACATGTTATCTGTGGGTGACTATATAAGGTAATATGTAGTCAGGTGATCTCCGGACCCGGAGGACAAGAGGTCAGGTGATCTCTGAGCTGGCCGAAAAATGTAACAGGTTATAATAGGGAAATAAAAGAAAGGCACTAGCAAGGCTTGAACCCAAGACCTTTGACTGATCTCATATAAGAACAGCACCAGGACTCTAACCACTAGACTAAAGTAGTTGTATAGAATTAGAGGCATTGATCTCAATATATGTTGCCTCTCATGTCCCAATATTTATTGATTGGTGCTGAACTACTTGAAAAATTGTAGTGAACGGAGTGGTCCCCGTTCGCGAGTTTCTGAAGCCACTTACCCCTCTCCGAGATCAGGTACGCGGGGGTGCCGAACACCCCGGGAGGAGAGTCTTCCAGGCGGCATTCAACGAGGCTGGGGTCCTTGAAGGTTTCCATGATCTCGACGTCGGAGATGGGCTGGTACGCCATGTAGCGATCCGGATGAGGAACGGTCGGGTCACGGCGGATCGTGAAGTCGGGGATATGCTCAGGAATCGCCCACCCCGGAAGCTGGCGCTCCTCGAAGTCCAGCACACGACCGAGTTGTTGGGCGTCGTGGCGCGCAAGGACGCCGCCGCAGAAGGCGACTTGGCTCGACGGGCCAACTTCGAGGGCGACTTCGCTGGAGATGTTTTCCCGCGGGACGACGACGGTGCGGACGGGCGAGACCTACGAGGTGGCGTTGACTCCTTGTCGATGTCCATTTCTCCGGAATTCGCTGGGATCGAGAGGCTGGAGGGAAACTCGTCGTCCAAGTCAGGCGACGTGGTCTTCTCCTCGGGCACGAATTCGGATCCAGTGGCATCGTCGGTGTCCATGTCGTCGCTGCCAGGGGAAACATTAGCTTGGTCGACGAATTGGGCGCCCTCGTCGACATCGGTGGACTTACGCCTGGCGACGGTTCCTCGACGACGTACGCTGGCGTGAACGCAACACTGATTTCGGAGGCGGGGGCGATTCGGGCAGCTGGTTGGAGTGGCGAGCGCGGGATCGAGTCTTGGCGGGCATCATAAAAGAGGGACGGAGAGAGTCAGACGAAGGCGAACAGGTGAGGGGAGGAAGAAAAGAGCGACGTGGCAATCCGCAGCCAGTCTCTGGGAAACAAGTCGTGACCGGAAACGAAACCATAATTCATGGAAGGAAGCAAAAACAGTTCAATGGACGAACCTAAAACCGGAATCATTTTGATGTGCTTCCTCGAAACGAAAATAGGCCAACCTTAACGAAACGAGGCACGACGTCACGATGGTGAATTATAACAATGCGTATTGGACGCGTCGGGGATTCGAACGACGGAGGACGAAGGACGGGGACGCGTCGATCAAGATTGGCGCTCCAATCGGTTACGCCACCAATATATGGGCGTCGGAGGTCACGTGGCTTTCCCAAAAGGAAATGGGAGAGAGACGATCCTTCTCACCTGATGGACCCACAATCGGAGCATGTTATCGACAGCCGAAAAAGGAAGAAGAACTCACCGGAAGGAGAACGTCGCTACGTAGGACCAACTGATGAACAACTCGGACACGACCAGGATCTACAGAGAATTGGCGGGCGATATCGATCGTCTCGAGCCACACGGGCGCCACAGCACTTCAGATATAGGATATAGGAAGCCCGGCCGGCTCAGGAATTTCGACGATGGACAAGAGCGAACAAACAATTCGGCAAAGGAAAAAAGGCGCCCCAGAGGGCGGAAACCGGTTTTCTGCCCAGGTCGGAAGGGACTGATCATCTCTCCGGCCAAATTATGCAGTATCGACCCAACAAGCGGGACAAATAAGCGAAGTGGATTCAACAGGAGGATACGAGTATAACCAACGGAATAGAAGAAAGAAGAACACGAAAACGAGACGCGCCCCCACGTGCTACCAAAACACGAGCAAATTGAGCAACCATCCACACCACTACGCCACCTCGATTCCATCGTCCGTACCGCCCAGGACCCGACCAGAGTCACCGATCAACACAAAGCTCTGTAAATCGAGGGGCTCACCCCCTTCTAGCGGCCGACCTTCGAGGGAGTAAAAATCGGGGATCAACAGCTGTCCGTGCTTGTCGAACACGGGATAATCCAGTTCGGTCTGAAGGAGAGTGCGCATCTCGTGAGCACTCTCCACCAGAGGAATCAGGAGATTGAGGTTCAGATCCCACGTCTCTTGGTCGAATGGGTAGCCAATTGAACGGCATACGCGATGCATGATTTCGAACATCGCGGGTCGCTTCGCCTGGCATTCCAACCACAGGAGGGTAGCGGACGCAAACATCGTCCAGGTACACCGATCGGACGGCGCAGCGAGACGAGAGCACCAATCTCTATGGCTGGATCAGCTACTTCGAACCACAACCAACATGGAATCACAAACGCAGTGAAGCAGAACACGTCCCACCCAGTATTTGATGTGGTCCAGTTCCACCAACGAATACACGCCTTTAGCGCCGACAAGGGTGAAATCATGCGTCACTGCAGCATGGACGAAATAAACCATAGGCCGCAGCCAGAACTCGAGGAAATTCTCCCATCCCTCCGATGGACGCCAGCAGACGAGTCGCAACGTCTCGTCCTCAAGCGACAACGCGTTCAGGAGTGGGAGGAATCGTGAAATCGAGGGGACGTAGGCACTGGGCGCGCGAATGAGAAGCTGGCGGACTTGCATTTTACGATGTACCCAGTTGATCCTCAACATATATATACGCGGCTACACCACGGTCACGTGCGACCTACGCCCCAAGGACTCGGTCAATCGGAATATTCCACGGGAGGATCATCGACGCGTACAATCCTATGGACAAATTCCCTCGGAGACAATGTGTCTCGTAGCCCCCTCCGGCTTCCGCGCCACTTATGGGCTCTCGTTCTCCTTGTCCGATTCGTTCTCCTCCTCCTCCATTTCATCGGCAACCTCGGGTATCAACGAAAGCACCGGTGTGTTGGGTTGGGTCGCTGCGTACTCCTGCGACGGGTCAGAGAACGTATACCGGACAGCCTCGCCCAGCTTCGGGTTGTATCGCAGGAGGTGGTCCCCGAATTGATGCCGCACTATCCTCGGGTCTTCAGCGTGAATGCGGGCGATTTGGCGAGGTTTTATGAACTCGTAAATCCCGTATCGCTGCAGGTCCTGCTTCGAGAGCTCGAAATTTGGGAAATCCACTCCACACCGGAGGTATTCTTCGTCCAAAACCATCGCGCGGAAGAGAGTGTTCAGGTTGTCGAACATGAGCGCCCGGTCGAACGGCGAGCCATCCCCGTGGTACCCGTACAAGTCGACGAAGCGCTTGGCCATCCCGAATAACGTCGTACCCTCGGGAGGAACAAAGTACCTGGGGGTGTCTGCTCCTTCGATAGCGCCGTATTTCAGGCTCGCCTTCCCGAGCGCCACCATGTTTTTCAGCAGCACGCTGACCGCATCACGAATGAGGCTCACGGTCTCATGTGGAGTTTCCTCTTCCGTCGCTATATTGGTGGTATGATGAAGGCCCTGCGCTAGGTGACAGGCGCGATGGATCCAGAGGATGACAAGTTCGGGACGACTCAGCCGCTTGGCTGACCTGAGCCGAGCAGGCCTACTGGACAACAGCATGGAAGGGCACAACTAGCATCCAGCGAAAAATTTATGCGGGCTCGCCATAGCGGCCCATCTTTTTATATGCCCACGGAAGCGATTAAACGAACGGATAACGCCGGTCTCCCTCCGGCACCCCAGACATACTAGCGAGCTGGCCGACAGCAACTTACGCATACATGCAGAACGAAACATGCCCAGCACAGGACAAAGGAACAAGTAAAATTCACGAGAAAACCAGGCCATTATATGCACACGCCAATCGAAAAGAAAACCCCACTATGAATATTCCGCCTTTTTCTTGACCCCCGAGACCACCGGTCTCGCACGACTCCTAGACGAAGTATCGACCACTCGGGTTCGGAGCGTATCCCATGTCCGCGTACGTTGCGGATTTCTCCAGCGCTCGGCCGACATTCTGTGTTTGCTCGATTCCGTCCTCGAGAAGAGCGTTCTCGCACGCCCAGTCGTTGATCAGTTCCAGCGACTCGAGTGAAGAAATCCGTGAACGACTCCACAACGGTACCTGCGGAAGGCTGGCGAAGTCTGGCGTCAGGGGAACGTCCAGCGCGGACGATGGTCCTCTCGCTTTATTAGCCAGATTGGCCGCCATGCTTATACGGGAAAGGAACGACTCGCAAGCGTCCGGAACGAAGCCGTACCTCGGCTTCCCTAGGAAATAGTCGAACGTCACGGCCTGCGACAAGCACCAGTACACCGACGGATCAAGCGTCATGGGCTGCCCCGAGCGACGAGAGACCTCGAATGATATGGCGTAAAGGAGGGCCTGGGGAACCAGTCAGCCTCCATAATGGTTCCCCTCGAATAAACATCGACACCCACGGCGCGCTCGATATACACCAGAACGTACTTCTCCAGCTCCGACGCTCGCCCGAAAGGCATGTCATCTGGCACGCACACAGTGCTCGGGATGGACGACCGAATAACGTGCACGAAAGGACGGAGGAAGTTCCGCGCGTATGCCACCTCCCCGAACGGCGACCCGCAATAGTCATCGCGATTTACTTCCGCGGATCGAAAGCTTTCAAGCAGGGTGTATAGCAACGGCGGGATGGCGATGACCTGAGCCACTGTCCGGGCGGCGAAAATCCGCTACTCGACATTTCTATCGACAATGACGAGAGGAGTACAGCCGCCGACAAAAATAGCGAGGAACACTTTCCAGTAAATGCGCCCCCATGGAAGCATCTTTATACTCCCGCTTGGCTCAGCGTCGATCCCCATCATCCCGTCCTGATATGTCTTCGCCTTCGGACATAGCCGCCATCTGTGCTGCGCCTTGTGCCAAAGCGTCCTCCTCGCTGGCTGAGCGATCGGCCGCCCGCTGCTGGAGCCTTTCCGAATATTCGTAGAGAGACGCCATCTTCCCCCTTAAGATGACCCGGCGTATTCGGACCTCGTCCCCGCTGAATCCATATAACTGGTCCGCTCGCATTACAGACAACAGCCATGCCACACGAGGCGCTGGAACTCGGAAGGCCGACGCCAGTCCACGATGAAGGATCAGGAGATCAGACAATTTCCCCTGGATACCGCGAGATGATGCGTCTCGAGCGTCAGAATCCGGAACCAGCTGCCACGAGGATGACCTTACCGCCAACTCCAAATAGATGCGCGTCTTCTCCCTCATAAAGTGACGTTCCTCGGCGGACTTCGTTTTCGGATTCCATATCGCATCCGCGTGAATTACCAGGAACACCTGATACATGGGTTCGAGTATCTCCCGGCTGATATCTGACATAAGAGGACGATTGGAGTGCTCGACGATCTGCGCGATGCATGGGAAATCGAGGTTCAAAAACTCGTCACAGACGCCGAACATTCGGGTACGGAAGGATGTTGCCATAGGGCGTCGTCCAACGAACTGGCAAGGTTTCTCCCTGCTGTTTTTCGCTCTGGTCCTATTTATCCGCCCGGAACTTCGCACCGACTGTCTACGAACTACTCGGCTATCCCGATTGGGAACGGCAATCCTTCCCATCAATCATCTCGACCCAGAAACGGATTCGGATCCCGGCCGATCATTGCCTAAACAAGAAGATTCGTCAGGCGAAGCGCACGAGAACGAGGGTCTCCCCCTTCGGAAAACTGGTGGACTTGGCTCACTTTACGGAAGGAGCTCCGCCGGGATTATTTGCTCCAGCGGAACGTCGAGACGAAGCTCCTCGCCCCGACAAAACTCAGGGAAGTCGGTCGGACACCCGTCCTCGAGTGCCCGTTCCATTGCCGCCTGGTAGAGGTCCATTAGGATGGAATACCCGACGCTGAGAGCTTGCCGGTCCGCACCGCGACCGTCGATACCACGGTCGAAAGCGAGCAGCATGAACACGAAGAGATCGGCGCACTCCCCAGGCACCCGGTACTTCTTCGTAGCGGCGGTAATCTGCGCCGCAGGGACGTGGCGAGCGAGTTCGGGAATCCGCATATTCTCGCTGCGAATTAGGCGCGCACGCGAAAGAAACCTCTGCCCAAACTTATGGTCAATATGATTATGCCGAAATCATGAAGAAAACAGCAAAAGATATCCAGGCACTCACAGTAGTGGCAACGAGACGAAGGAGGATGAGCCGCAGCTCTTCCTTTTCTTCAGGAGGAATATCGGCGCTGATCCCTCAAGGGTCGGTTCCCTCCAACGTACACCGATGGACCAACAGCAGCGCCGGCCGCAGCCTTTCGCGGCAGAAATCTTCCAGACGGCCTGAAGGCTCCCAGGACAAGTTCTGAAATTCGTCGTCCGACAGGAGGAGACGCTCGAAGTGACGACGGTACGCCGAGACGCTCTCGCGCGGCATGAGAGGATGGTTTCAAGGAGGGAATGATGGGAGACCGTTGGTCTCCTCTTATGAAAATAGCGGGAATAAAACTCGATCACGACCGAATTGGGCCCACGCGATCTCCCTCCCGTCCCCTACTCGACCACCTCCGCGTCCCGCTGCTTCGTCGCTCTTACCAGCGTACTCTCCTCGAAATTCCGGTTCAGGAGACACCCGTTATGCAGGATTCACAAAAATTCGAATTTCGCTCCTCAGCCCCTGGGCGTCTACCATACTTTCTATTTCAGTACTCGCTCGAAGGTGGCGGCGTCACCAGCTCCGGCAGCGAACCACCAGACGACTGGCTTCTCGCCCTCTCTTCCTCACCGACGAAGAAGTCGACGTCGACTCCGCCGGGCCTCCCTTCTCCGCTGATCTGGGACGCCAGGACCCGAACGCTGCGACGAGTAGGCCCGCGCTTCAAAAGGCGATGAACGACGTTTACGGTCGCCGCGAGACCAGCCGCCTTGGCCGCTGCGTCAGCTTCGTCCACCAGGTTTCGCACCGACAGTCTCGGCGCCTTCTCGCACGGGTGCACGTTAGCACCATGGTCGTCACAGAAAACTCAGGCCCCAGGAAACTGGAGCTTCCATTCCGCGCTCGCGCCATTGCGCGATGGCCTCGTTATACTCGAACGAGTCCGCTAAGCTGTCATCCACCAGTATGGGAAGGAAGCTCGTCGGGCGACTGCGATAGGCGAAATTATTGGACACCCAGTGGCTCAGATCGTACTCCGGATAGTCAAGAAAGACAGCCTCACCCGCCTTCATCTTCTCGCAGAACGTGGATAACGTGCCCTTGAGGAAGAACGCCGCCTACGATTGCGCAGCTGCGCCCTCCGACTCCGCCGTCGTGGGAGATCTGTCCGCCTTCGAGGGACTGTTTGCCTCAGTGTCGAAGCCAACAACGACGAGGATAACTTGGATTACGTGGAACATCCACGCCGCCTCCGAAGGAATCACAGGCACGGTATACAACACGCGAAGCTCGTTTTGCCGTATTTTGGCAGTGTACATCTGCCTCACTCGTTAAGCCTCGCCGCCACGCCCACGATTCGACACTCACCACATGGCGAACGAGCTCCCGGACGCGACAGCGAAGTTCTTCCCTTTGAGGTGTCGTCAGGAACCGGACGGTCTCGGCGATATACGCGTCCGTGAATATTTGCGGAATCAGCAGGAATACTTTCAGTCGAATATTGTTGAGGAGGAAGTCGGCGAGACCACCATCGGGAATGAAGAAACGGCTGGACGGCCAGGACACATTTGTTGCGGTGAAATGAGAGGAGGCGGCGCAGTCCATTTCGTTGGAGGGTCAGTTCGAGGAGCGCCTCCGGCGCTCTTTTATAACATCGACCTCGCCGGTCGATATTGAAGCTATGTGGGAGGTGTGAGGTCTCCGAGCGTGCTATGCACTGCTCGTCGCCTCATGGCCCCTGCGAACCATCTGCACAAGTGACGGATGAGCTCGGACGTACGCGACGGATCTTCCATAACGGGATTCTACGTCACCGGAAGCAGTTTCCGAGCGAGACCAACGCTCTCCCCCATTTCCCAAACGCCCTCTAGCCTCTCGAACTCGCTCCCGCGCCATCGTCAGCAGGATACGACGGTTCCCCGGCTTTACTCTCGCCTCCTTCCTACGACGCAAGGCCGTATACACATCTCCGACGATCGAGACCGACGCTCTCCTGGCCGACATGGATGATGCGCCTCGCCATCGACACAATACGACTGGTCCCCACCTGTGGCAGAGCGCGTGGCCGACCCCTCCTGTTGCCGCTTCCATACGACCTCTCGCGCCGGGCGGGACCTTGCCCGTGCCGGACGCCGATCCAACGGACGAGGCAGAACTTATCCTGACACCGCCTCCTCCCCCCGCTTCACACGACGCATCGACTAGCCGAGGGGAGACCGCTCGTCTCTCCCTCTTCCTGAACGCTCGAGCACCTTCCGATGCGACCACCAGGCCGTGCCTGAAGCTCTGATCGTGCTCTGAGGTTGAAGCTCTGATCGTGCTCTGAGGTTTCTCGGCTTCGTTATGCCCTTCCCACACCTAAAGACGATCGGTCTCCTCGACAGAGGTGGCCAGCCTCCTGCCATATATGCACCCCGAAACGCCTCATGACGTCCCTTGGCCCCTAAAACCACCAGAAGGTATAAAAGGGAGCGCGTTTAGAAGGAGTAGTCAGTAGTTCCCAGCCTGCAGAAGTAGCTCTTGGGGTGTTTTCCCCACTCTCTGTACCACTTTCACTCAATCTAAAGGGGTACTCCCAGCCTTCCCCGACCTCGTACCTCTTGTGCACCCTCCTCCTCGCCCACTGCCGGAGGCAGGCCACACATCTTATATTTGCTCGTTCATCGGCATCTCACCTCTCACACCTCCATCAGCAGGGTCCCTCCTCACCGGACCCGGTGTCATATATTCAGGCTTCCTCGATTAGGATCACCATTCTCGCGAGCATCGCTCTGTAGAAAACAGGCCCGGAGAGAAGCCACCAGATTCAAATCGCCGTCCGTACCACCGAGACCGATTGTCTCGACCATCGTCCGAACGACGTCGGTGTCCTCGTCTGTGCGATATCCATCGTACCTCCAGCGCTGGTTCTAAGGGAAGAGCGCATCAAGGAAAGCAGGCAGGGCAACGCATTTAGGGTTCTGGTACATTGTACAGGGAACCAGGTTTAGTACATTCTCTTTCTCTCCCGGTTCGGCTGACAACAGGTCCGCCACACTCGCTCGTACACAGGAGACGAACGGTCTCCACGAATTACCGTTCACACACACACACATATACTCATCACACACACACCGGATTCGTGCACCGACCTTCCTCGCTATCATTCGACTATATTTTCCCCTCTAGAGGACGAACACAGTCGAATTCGAATCACATACATTTCGATACCGACACCGCGGTCCTTATCACAACGCGAAAGTACTCAAAAATATTTCCTTGAGACCGCAGTTTGTGTACTCCTCTCGCTGTTATTTCCAGGATGTCGAGTCACGGATTCATCGCCCCCCGAACGGTGGCTCAGGCTGTTGCGATACTGCCGTTGCTTTTCGTCCTGCTTGAAAACTTCCAGTCCGCGGAAGTAAATCGCGATGATTATTGCGGGTCGCCCCTAGGGGAGGTGGTCTACATCCAGAGCTTCCTTCGCCCTTTCGCACACGTTATTCAGTCGGCCATTCCAAGCACTGTCTGTGGCCCGGACGACATGCCTTTCGGATGCATAGCCGAGCTGGAGAAATATGTTGTGGCGTACCTCGAGCGGGCCGTGAGTGCGGTTTGGCTGTGAAGTCGTTCGCTGCCGCAGGCTGACTGAATTATCAGGCCCTCCTGTACGCTCTATCGTTTGAGGTGTCTCGTCGCACGGGGAAATCCATGAAGCTCGATCCATCGGTTTACTGGTGCCTGTCACAGGCCATTACGTTCGACTATTTTCTCGGGAAGCCAACGTATGGCTATGTTCCCGACGTGCGCGAGTCATTCCTTTCTCAGATAAGTCTTGCGGCGAATCTGGCCAACAAAGCGCAAGGCCCCTCGTCCGCGTTAGACGTTCAACTAACACCGGATTTCGCCAGCCTCCCGCAGGTACCCTCGTGGAGTCGATCGTGAATTTCTACGCTCGAATCCCTGCAGTTGATTAATAACTGGGCGTGCGAGAACACTCTCCTTGAAGACAGAATCGAGCAAACACAGAATTTCAGGCGGGCGTTGGAGAAATCTGCAATGTATGCGGACATGGGGTATGGCCCGAACCCGAGCAGTCACTATTTCGTGTAGGAGGGTCGGGGAGCAGCTCATATGGTCAGAATAACTCATTAAACCCTTGGCCGTGCCCACGGGCTCAATGCGTTATTTGTGGCAAGTCTATATATGGAAACCCCACAGGATAACAGGTTAACTGTTGGCGGGCCTAATGTGTTATCTTGTGGACGTTGCCGTATACAAAAAAAGGATGCCCACAGAGTGGATTGAACTTGATACCTTTAGCTACCAGAAGCGGCAGGAGCAGCAGAGGGCATTACCTTTACACCATGAGAGCTATAACAGGGTAGTTCTCTGTCTCAGCTAGGCTAAGCCTAGGCTTAGCCTACCTGGGGCTGCTTATACCCACCTTTAGGGCAGGGAAGCTGCCCTAAGTCTTTGAAAACAGTTTGTCATCATTTATGTTCAGGTTAGAGGGTAGGGTGGAGGTGAGTGCCTTGGTCCTAGGTATATTTATTTATTTTGGTTGGGTGTTAGGGTTGGTTAGGGTTTTGAAACACTCCAAAACACATAATAAATAGTGAAAAACTGTTTTCAAAGACTTAGGGCAGCTTCCCTGCCCTAGAGGTGGGTATAAGCAGCCCCAGGTAGGCTAAGCCTAGGCTTAGCCTAGCTGAGACAGAGAACTACCCTGTTATAGCTCTCATGGTGTAAAGGTAATGCCCTCTGCTGCTCCTGCCGCTTCTGGTAGCTAAAGGTATCAAGTTCAATCCACTCTGTGGGCATCCTTTTTTTGTATACGGCAACGTCCACAAGATAACACATTAGGCCCGCCAACATTGCCAACAGTTAACCTGTTATCCTGTGGGGTTTCCATATATAGAGTTGCCACAGATAACGCATTGAGCCCGTGGGCATGGCCAGGGGTTTAACTAGTTATTCTGACCATATGAGCTGGTGATGGCTTCTCTCCGGGCCTGTTTTCTACAGAGCGAGGCTCGCGAGAACGGTGATCCTAATCGAGGAAGCCTGGGATGGTGACACCGGGTCCGGTGAGGGACCCTGCTGATGGAGGTGTGAGAGGTGAGACGCCGATGAACGAGCGAATGCAAGATGTGTGGCCTGCCTCCAGCAGTGGGCGAGGAGGAGGGTGCATGAGAGGTACGAAGTCGGGGAAGGCTGGGAGTACCCCTTAGATTGAGCTGAGAAAGGTACAGAAAGTGGGGAAAACACCCTGAAAGCTACTTCTGCAGGCCGGAAGGTACTGACTACTCCTACTAAATGCGCTCCCTTTTATACCTCCTCGATGACTTCCCACGTTTCCAGAGGTGCCATGCGGGTCGCAGGTGTTTCCAGGGGGCAGGGGATGTCATGAGGCGTTTCGGGGTGCATATATGACAGGAGAACGGACGCCTCTGCTGAGGAGACCAATCGTCTCTGGGTGCGCACGAGGCGTGGTGAGGCCAAACGACCTCGGAATATGTCTGGAGCTCCAGGCACGGCTGGTAATTGCGTCGGTGGGTGCTCAAGTGCTCAGGAAGGGGGGAGAGACGGATGGTCTCCTCTTGGCTAGTCGATGTGTCGTGTGAAGTGGGGGAAGGGCTGTGTCGGGATATCCTCTGCCTCGTCCAATGGGTCAGCGTCAGGCACGCGGTAGGTCCATCCGATGTGGGAGAGCGTCCGAGAACGGAAACGAGGGAACGTCGTCCACGCGCCAGGGGACCGGTCGTATCCTGTTGGTGGGCGCCGAGTAGCGCAGTCCGCACGGTACGAGGAGCGCCGGTTCGTTTGATGCAGAAGGTCACGTTGTAGGCGTCAAGAACCCGTGGGTCGTGGCGTACGGGTCGTATCCGTGTGACGATGGTGCAGGAGCGAGCCCAAAATGGCGGGGGAGACGATGCGGATGTGGGGAGAGCGGTGGTCTCGTTCGGAAGCTGCTTCCAGTAACGTAGAATCCCATTTAGGAAGATCCGTCACGTACGTCCGAGCTCGTCCCGTTACTTGTGCAGATGGTTCGCAGGGGCCATGAGGCAACGAGCGATGCGTAGCACGCTCAGAGACCTCACAGCGCACTCGCGCTCCTCCGGGTCGCGCGCCGCTGCCTCCCGAGACTCCACCTCTCCCTCTCAGCCAAGACCGTCCCAATCCCGCCTTGCCCGCTCCCGGGTGGCGTCGTCCGCTGCATCCACTACTCCCACGCACCACCTCGACCGCCCCGCACACCGCGCCGTATCGGGTGTTTGCGCCTCGGGGGAAGGCAGCGGCACCCAAGGAACGCGAGGCACTTGCAGAGTCGTCGTGGATGTCGAGGATGAAGACTTTGAGGTCGGGATGGATGTGGGGAGCATTGAGGTGAAGGACTAGCCGTGCACTGCGAGAAACGCGGGTGACGCTAATCACGGCAGCGTGCGGGACGCATGCAGAGATGCAGACGACGATGCATAAACGCGGGGCACGTCGTCCTCGATTATCAATATCCATCATTTCGTCGGCATCACGCCTGTGCATTGCGGGAGGTGTGGTCTCGACGTGCAGGAAGACCACGCACTCCATTGCGGGCCGCGCGTGCGCTCGTGCTCCTCCCCTCGCACACCACTGCCTCGCGAGACTCTACCTCCGTGTTGTACGCTCCTTCTCCATCGCTGGGTGCGGCACTGCCAGGGCTGGGTGCTCATGCACACTCCGCACCGAGGGCATGTAGAATTAGCAGGCTGTGCGATGAGGCGGCGCCGCTATGCACCCAGGTGCGCCGCGCTCAGCGGGCACAGGTGGGCACACAAAGTTTGGGAGTGACATGGTACGGGCGCCGGCGCTGGCGCGGCACAGGCGGATGGGCGATGCGCGCAGATACGGTGAGCGAGCAGGGTCAGTATTGGAGGCAGGCACGGCGGAGGGGCTGAGTGGCGTGGGGGTAGAAGTGGGCGCAGGGTATTCAATGTGGGCGCACGGTGTATTCAAAGTAGAGTCAAAGTAGAGACGGCGGGCACGCGGGGTGCCGTCGCACGGGCGCCGGCGCAGGCGCAGGCGGGATGGGCAGTGCGGGGTATTAGAAGTGGGTGCAAGGTTTTAGAAGTTGGGTAGGCATGGCGGGCTCCTAGGATCTAGAAAAGTTAGCCCACTGGCAGTTTTTAGTATGACTAGAAGGATTTAGAAGTACCCGGTGAGGTGTTATAGAAGTGGTGATAGGTATTAGAAGTCGTATTAGAAGTCGTATTGGAAGTGGTGTAGGGAGGTTGGCCAAAGTCGACTTAGAGAGACAGAGCAAAGGCATGTGATAGAATGTCTCTTGTGAAAATGCGGGGACAAACATCCAACCTCCGGCGTCCCAAATAGGAAGGCGGTCAATATTTGTGATTCTAGGCTGGCATATTGGGACGTATAAGCATTGGAGGGGTGTCAGATATTGATCTATGTGTTTTGCGGGTGGTTCTACAATTTTTTTAAGTGAGAAAAACCCGACTTTGCGTGAAGCCATGAGGAATGGGAAAACAAAGGCATGGAAATGGGCAAAAATGCAGGTTTTGGGGGAAAGGGGTATAACTCGTGAACCACTGACGATATTGTTAAGATTCCTTCTACAAAATCAAAATAAAGGAGGGGACACAGAGAATCACCTCATAAGTTCGATTTTTCAATTTGAACAATTTCGAGGTATTTCTGACGTTCTAGAACGGGCGGGTTGGGATTTAGAAGTCAAAGTAGGTGCAATTTGAATAATTTGAGGGGGGGGAGTTACAAAATCACCTACTCTCTTATGGTGGGAGGTTGCTGGGGGGCAAAAAAGATTTTGTGAGGTACTTTTAGCGGTCAATAAACGAGAACTGTTTTGTTTGGCAGGAATACTCTAAAGGGTTAATCGACTTTTTATTTTATCTGCCCCCTTTCATAAGTGCTAACTTGACGAGCTGGTCAAACTCCTCGACACATTGCCACTCTTACATCAGTCCTAATCACTTCAAGTTGAAACGAGAAGCTTGCACTACTATGTGCTCTCGCCCCTGTTCCTTTGGTAAGATTTCCTTCGTCGTAGGGGAAATATTCTGGTCATTGTTTTGCAAGAAACTTCGTCTGGTTACAGTTCAATCTCAGAGACAAGTTGCATCCACTCTCTAGGCGAGCGCTTTCTGTCTCAGTGGTGTTCAGTCTGAATGACTGCGAGGCTTCTTTCTCATGTGTATCCTCGCGATATGATTGAATTTTCTGTGAGGGAGTCGTGTCTCGCGTTCCTTCGTTGATTTTTCCCCCCACCTCGTACCTCCCAATTTCCCTCTGTGTTTCATTTCTTCTACACATGCAGGAGCGCAAGAGCAAGGACCAGCAGATTTTGTTTCCTCCACCCATTCTCTCCATATAGCACTTCCGTACTCGTTGTCTTCCACTTTCTTGACTCTGCCAATATCCTGGTGGCTACTCAACGCGGGTTTCTGGCGCCGTCAGCAAGCATAGACACGGTATCCATGAGTGGACAAGGCTTGTGCATTCCGCGTAACAGTCCAGTTACTTCCTTCATTGTATTCTTTTCACCTTCCTCCCTTCGCTCTGCGCGACGATCCACCTCGACGTTACCTCTTTATTCTCGTTGGCGGCATCCAGAGAACGGCGCTGACTGCAGGGGAGGATCATTTTACGAAACCACGACCACGGAGAAAAATTGAAACAAGAGTAATCTGGCCATGGTGCGTGCGGTCGTCATCCATTACAGAATTCCTTGCCATCGATTTACCGTCCGCCTGATCCTTGATCGACATATCTTTCTTCCACTCGCTCTCTCCTACTTCCATTTTCATGTCCTCCCCCTTCTAGATGGGAATCTGGCCCCGGGTTCCCGGTTTAGATACGTGGGGCTGCAGGAGCCGTTCAAACATGCACCTATTCTTTTTATGGCTCTTCTTTAAACGGGGTTTGTTGCCATTCCCTTCCGAACTTCGCTCGTTGTTTCCTCGTGGGGAATTCTAGCTCCGTCCATTATTTAATTCCTTTTAATCTTCATTGCCCTTCTTGGCCGCTTTACTTAGGAATTTTTTAGTACTTGCTACCCGATGTATGCTAGTACCATTTTAACATCTTCTTGTACGCTTTTTGGGGCCCGATCTTCAATAGAAATAAATAAAATCTGCCATGCACCTGGGCCTGTTTTCGACCCTTTTCATGCCGAGCGGTTATTTTACGGCCGAAATTTTGTTTCTTCCAGTTGCCTTCTTTACTTTGCACTCCTTCTTTTGCTGTAGCTCCTTGCTTTCGAGACGTTCATCTGCATTCTTCCTAGGACGGGAGTTGAATCAGAATCAGTATTGCTATTTTACCTTGCCTATTTTTGATTCACCCGAGTAATCCTTTTCCTCCCGAATATCTGTTGGCTCTGTTATGTAATAATAATGTCATAAGTACATGTAGTGTGGCTGAAACATTTCGTTCCGTCTAGTCGCCGTAGTCAAGTCTTCATGGAATGTGTTTATACCACGTCTACCTTTTGTTCCAACATCGTCATATTCAAAGATTTGGACTTGGTTCATGAATTCTTCGACATCCAACCAGCTGGCAGCATTTTCTTCATTGTAATATCCAATTGCAACAAGCCCAGGAGGAAATATCTAATACATATGTGATTATTTGGGACCAGGAGATCGTGTCTGGCGCCATAGCTGTTTTATATCGGCCCTCAGACGATCCGGCCCAGCGGCCGCAACAACTAGTTATTAGTTCTGTCGAATGGGACGTCTGTAGGGCTGTAGAATTCGTTTGGGAGAGGGAAAAAATCGGGAACAAGGGTGGGGGATGAGGGGAGGCAGGATCCTGTCGGTGGCACGGAACAGTGCATTCTGGGATTGGTTAATTGAGACGCGTTGGGCCCATCAATGCCCGCGCGCTGTCAAGCAAAAGGGGGATCAAAAAGGGAGAGAAAAAGGGTGTGAAGATGGAACCGTGCATGACCCTAATGTATTCAATCCTACGACTATGTGTATCTACTGCACGAGCAAAGAATGTGTGTCTAGTGGGGCCATAAGTTGTAATTAGGAGGAGTGTCGCTCACTCCAAAATCTCGAACCAAGCCACGCAGCACCTGTAAGCCTGGTCCATCGGCCCGAACCCATCGGTCCTTCCAGCCGTACCCTCTGAACGCCCAACACACCACGATCCAGAGACGAGTGTTCCGAGATGAACCGAATCAAGCCCACCACCGAACATAAGGGGACCCGACACAGAGTTAGAGAGTTAAGATTGGCAGAGGGATTGGGAAGTTTGAGAGCGGGGCGCGAATAAGCCCATGCGCAGTAGGCGTGCCAGACGCGAGGGGTGCTGTTTCTGAGGTCTAGGGAACGGAGCAGAGGCATCTTGCTAAATAAGCGCTGAATGTAAACCGCGTTCCCTGCATTGTGGTGGACAACAAACGAGGGTGACGCCAGACAGTAACTGAGGGCATGCCACCAACAGATCAACATTATCGAACACCCCTCGAACTACGAGCTCGGTGAGTCCCGGCGCCACCACGGACTCCAAAATACGACCGATAAAGGCTGGGTTGAAAAAATCCACATCGAGAGTCTCCAGCGACGACGAGGAGAGAACGAAATGGGAGGGAATTTCGAAGGCTCGCATCATCCCGATGCGAAGGAATATGAAGCTGGACAGAGAACTCGAATATGGCGGGAAGGACGTCCGGGTGGAGGGACATCGTGCATGAAACATCGGATAACTCCACGACCTGGAGGTGATCGAATAAACCTGACGTTCCCCAAAGGATGGGCGTACAAACAGCCGGAGGGTAGAAAGCCGAGGAAGAGGTTCTCCGAACCACGGCTCGGAACGGAAAGGGACGTTGTACATTTCGGCGGCGCGAATGTGAGGGAATTTGGGCCAACCCAGGATCCTTCCTTTTGGGAAGACCGGCCATCAAGCGGCAATTCGCGCATCACTCGTCTCAATTTGGATACGCGTCGCGCCTCGACGCGTTGGGCCACCATTGTTCATGGGTGCTGGGTGGCAAGATGGATAATATACACATTTTGTCTCATACCACAACCTCAATCTGTTTTATCTTTTGCCTGCCCTCGCAAAATGTTCACATTTGTTTCCGAGAACGAGAAATTCACCACCCTTGTTGCGGCCGCTGCAGGTGCGCACACTGCTCACGCCGCCGCCGCCACAGCTCCTGCCCCTGCCACCGCCCCGAATACCAAATACCGCAAACATTTCAGATGGGGAGAATATATTCCCCCTGACCAAAACACCGCGCTCAATGCACGTAGTACGGCGTCGGAGGTCCCCATCTCTCATCTCAAAATTTCGGCCGAGCAGCGGAAATCCATTGATGCGATGTACCATCCCGACTCCAAACGGGTCTTCGGCCTCAGCCCAGAGGAGCTCAAGGAAGTTGGCCAGCGTTATGGCAATCTCATAGACTTTATGTCGAAGCTGGAACGCGTCATGAATCTCCCGCCATCACCGCTGCCACAGGACCCGTTACCTGCTCCGTCCCGAGCCCCCACTGCTCCATTGACGGCCACCGCCCCGCCCGCTGAGGTGGCGACCACATCTCCGGCTACTGGCAGCTCACAGAGAAAGTGGAAGAATCTCTTGCCGCCCTCACCTGAAAAGAAGCAGAAGCGGCATCAATCCTTTGGAATACATTGAGATACTTACAGCTCGAGTAGACAGCTTCGGTATTATTGAATAGAGGTAGATATTTTTGTTGATTGCAATGACTTGTCTGATACCTCACTTGAAAGTGTGGCGGGCGGGGGTGGCGATGGGCGTGCGGAAGACTTTGATGTTCATGGCGAACAATGGGTGCTATTGTTGTGCCATTGTCCACCAGATTCGGTTCGGGCATCATTCGGGTCAGCGTTGCCGTGATTGCCATGGCTTCCCAAAATGGAAGGTCCCTGTGTCGGCCCGATTTCCGAATGTGAGGGGAGTGGCCAGGAATGTATACGTAGGAAAGATCGAGCGTCTCCAAAGAAGTCACATCGAGCGAACGGCAATGGGACTGGACGCGATGGAAGATTGCAGGATTTTCGGTGCAAAGCTCGAAGGTTTTCCAGCGTTCGGCACAATCGGCTATGCAGCCGAATATCCTGTCCACCAACAGAGCTATAACCCAAATAGTAGCAGGTATGCCACGAATAACGCGGATGTTATGCAGATGCAGTCGAATGTGAACATCACCGACAGCGCACTTCGATATCACGAATCTAAGGCGATCGAAGTTCAGATCTTTGAATATGACGATGTTGGACCAAAAGGTAGACGTGGTATAAACACACTCCTGAGTTAAATTGCGTTCAATTAAACGGATACGAGAAGGAATAGCGACACTCACGTGCCAATCTTTGCATACAGTCGCAACGGCACCCCGATAAGCGGCAGATTCCTTCGGGGAGAGGGTGGGATCGTGGACTAGCTCGAGCATGCTCTGGACCCACAACTCCATCGGCAAGTCCACTGGAACAATACTTCCTCCCGGAAGAGAACCACCCAGCGCGACCCCCGGATCCAAGAAAAGCTGAACGTAGTTAGCGTACGACTACGAGACGCAAAATTGAGATACCCACCCTACGTTCACCAAGCAAGGCCTCCTCCGAAGGCGAGAGGTAATACGAGGAACAGTAGGAGTCCGAAAAATTACGAGACATAATCTACCGGCGGAAAAATAGTCAGCGTATCGTCGTCGCCTGTACTGACCAAACTTACGTGGCTGCAGCACACATATTTTCTTCCTGTGAGAAGGTGACGAGACATTGAAAAATATGCAGATAAGGAGAATACGAGGCAGTGAGTTGAAATTTTTTAATGGAGAGAGTGTGATCAGAGTATGGTTGGAGGATTGGTCGCGGTTGAAATTTGAATGGATGGCGTTGCCTATTGTTATTTGGGGCATTACGTTAGATTATGTGCGTCTCAACTTGTTGCTAGTCTCAACGATGCCCGTATAGCGCCCCACAATAAGTAGTTCTTGAGCAGTGTCCAATTCAATCCAACTGAGAAAATATATACCTCGTATATTATAATATTAAGCCGAAGCCTCCATGGGGGAATCGGGATTCGGAAAACGGATATACTTAGGGTCGAAACTATTTCTTCGACCCGAGTTCCCCCCCCAAAAAAGGGAAGAAGTTTCCTACCCCCGGCCGCAGATCCGAGTGCCAGAGCGGCTTGGTGTTATAGGACCCCTGACAATCCCTTTGGAGGCTAGGGCCCGAAATTCCAGAAATCCTCGATTTTTGTCCGGACAGATTTCCTCTAGATCGCGTTGTTTTTGTCCGGACAGGACCTAGCCCAGGCTTCCCAAAAGGGTGATTTTCCGCTCTCATGACCCAAGAAATACCTAAATTTTCTCGTATAAGCATCCTTTCTACCTTTCTATGCGGAATACACAAGTTGAACTTGAATTTGAGGTGAAGAAATCATTTCCAGCTGAATTTGGTGAAAACTTTCGCCCGGACATCGACCCAAACGTCGACGAGATCCTGAGTTTTTGTCCGGACAGGACCTAGGTTGTCCGGCCTCAAATCTCAGTTTTTGTCCGGTCAGAACCTAGGTTTTCGAGCCAAAATGTCAATTTTTTTGTCCGGCGCGAGCCCTAGGGTCGAAAGGTATTGTCAGGGGTCCTGGTATTATACGGTCAGCTGGCGTACACGAAGCCTATTAGCAGCTAATTTACACACTCTAGGCTCGTCTCCGCCGTTTTGGACCACGCTTACCCCCTCTACATGTTTCACAAATCGAGTTCTTGGGCAACACACCCTCATCCATACAGGGAACGTGAAACTGTAAACGCTTGTCACTGCGGAAAGACTCGGAAATTGCGGTAGTAACTCACCCAGCGTGTCTCGCAGTCTTTTTTGGAGCACTCGGTAACCACAGACTTGTACACTTTCTCGGCTTCCGAATAAACCTTACCGCAATTGTCGCAGCCGCCGAGATTAAGCAATTTGCCGGCCATTCTTCGAGTCCGCTTTCCTAGCCCATTTTCTGCTTCCTCTTCAAGGGCGTCTCGAGGCTGATCCAGGGTTCCTTGTATGGCAGAAGGTGCGGGCACATCAGGGTCAACATCTGTGTGCATGTCAATGTCCGCAGCCGGTATATGTTTCAACATCTCTTTTGGAGCCCCTGAATTTACAGGCAACAACGGCGCTGCATCGGGGACAGGGCTATCCACGACAGTTTCTCCGTCGACAGGTGCTGTCATACCTGTATAGTCCTGGATTCGTCGTCAGACTCGATGCGCATCGGATATGCTATCTGTCGACGCCGGGGTACAAGTAGCTCGGTGGGGAAACATTTCATCACCGGACTCAGATTCAGTAATCGGCGCGGCGCCGGTTACTGAATCTACAGTGGTGTGTGCCGAGGTTGCGGTTGCTGTTGATTCCCGTGGGTGTTCAAGCTCAAGCTCAAGATGGAGATCACTATATTGTCGCGTTAGCTAACGACGATGCAATTTATATTGACATACCGGAACGCGAAACGCGAGCTGTGTGCCTCAGAAATTAGCAGTGAGATTTTCTTCTTCTTTAGGTTTCTTGGCTGTGAGTGGTTGTGCCGTGAATCCCAAATTTTCCGCATCTCCGATTGTGACACTTGTTGTACGTCAAGAGTTCAGGGTAGCTGCGACCGTTATCTTCAGACTGAATGTATTAGAATAATATACAGATTACTCACCTGCGAACCGTTTCCTTCAGACTGAAGAGAATCGGCCGCAGGCCTCTCGATAACCCGCCCGAACCAAACACCGCGTAACCGTCACGTCCCCATCCGGACTGGATAGCGAGGTCACCACTACAACACTCCCTTGACCGCGCTATCCAGTAGCACCAGAAAAGTCCAGGCCAATCATGCGGCGAAGCCGGGAAGTAGTGTCGCGGGGAAGAACTTTGGTGAGTAGATCCGCGGGGTTGGCATTAGACGGGCAATAGTGCAGGGTGACAGTATTGTTTTCGACGAGGTCGCGAATATAATGATATTTAAGCGCTATATGTTTTGCCTTGTCATGCATCGCGGGGTTTTCAGCAACTGATATGGCGGACTGGTTGTCGCAGTTCATCGGGGATGGGTGCTCCAAAGGTTTTCCCAGGAGCTCGCCAAGGAGATTACGAACGAAGGTGAGCTCCCTGCCCGAGTGACTGCCAGCAATATATTCAGCTTCCATCGTGGATTGTGCGGCAACACTTTGCAGACGGCTGATCCATGATACCGCGCCGCCGGCGAGAAGGACAACCGTGCCAGAGGTCGAGCGCATTTTGTCCTTGTCGCCGGCCCAGTCCGCATCCGTGTAACAGATCAGAAACTGGGAGATGGGAGCCGTCGAGTGCCCTGATCCACGGCGGTAGGTGATGCCAAGGTCGAGTGTACCTTTAATGTATCGCAAAACATGCATAAGTGCTTGCCAATGCTCAATCCCGGGATTCGAGCTGTACCGACTGCCAACTCCGACAGCGAAGGCAAGGTCGGGGCGTGTACCCAGCATCCCGTACATGATGCATCCAACGACGCCGAGGTAATCATTGCCGGCCATGAGTTTCCGCTCTTCGTCCGTTTTCGGTGACATATGTGTGGTTAATTTTGTGCCGACTGGGAAAGGGGTGGATACCGGCCTGCAGTCCGCCATCCCAAAATGCTCGAGTACGCCCTCGAAATATTTGCGCTGGGAAATTCGCACGGTTTCCGGCTTCGAGGTCCTGTTCAATTTCTAGCCCCAAACAATACGACGCAACACCAAGATCCTTCGTTTTCAGGCGCGCGGACAATTCGGACTTCAGCACATCCCAAGTCGGTTTGTCATTTGTTGCTCCTTGTAGGTCATCGACGTACAGCGCGATGACGACGATGATATCTCCGCGGCGGCAAAGATAGATGCTGTGGTCGGATTGGAGGCGCGTAAAACCTAGGGGTTCGAATATTGAGTCGATGAGGCGGTACCATTGTCGAGAGGCTTGCTTGAGGCCGTAGAGAGACTTGTGGAGGCGTAATACCATCTCGTCGCCGTGTGCATTGAGTTTTGGTGGAAAACCGGGTGGTTGGGACATGTAAATTTCTTCATCGAGCTCAGCGTTGAGGAAATCTTTCACGACGTCCATCTGGTAAATGGCAAGGCCGTAGTAGGCAGCAACGGCGAACATGACGCGAAGAGACGTGAACTTGACGACAGGGGCAAAAGTTTCCCTGTAATCAATCCCAAATATTTGGGTGAAGCCACGTGCCACGAGACGAGCTTTGAATCTTTCAAACTCATTCCACTGGTTCGTCTTCACGCTGAAGACCCACTTGCAGGTCACTACCTTCCTCCCCTCCGGAAGGTCTGCATACTCGAAGGTCCCAGTCTCCAAACTCGGCAGCCATCGCGTTGGCCCACTCCCCGCACTTGCCATTGCTTGTTTGAAGGTCAACGGAACGACGATAGGGGGCTCTGGAACTCGTGCAGGACGTGCATGAGCTTGCGACTCCTCCTCCTCCTCGAGCTCAGGTACATCCGTTGGTTCCACAGGTGCTGGATGTTTATAACGTCCCTTTGGCAGGCCCGGGGTCGAGCGCTCATCTGGAGTCGTATAGTACCTCGTCACTACGTAGGATGAGGATCTTCGTCATTTGATGGGGAAAGTTCGTCGGATGTCTGAGCAAGTTCGTGAGATCAAAAATAAGCGAAGGAAAGTTCGTCGGAAGCGCTGGCGTGCTCCAAAAACTGTGGAAGTTTGTGAGGACAATGTGCAAGTTCGTCGCAAGCCCAAATTCGGCTAGCCATCTGATCCGTAATTGATGGTGATGCGCCCCGATTCTTATCCTCTCCCACCATCATCCGTCCCGCCCCCGCGTCCGTTCTGACCACCTTCCAGTGCGTACCCAGCCAATCTCCCTGCTTGACACCCACCAACGTGTTTTTCATGCTCACAGGCGGCGATGGATGAGTGGCAATGTTCACAGCCCTATTGGGACGGCAGCAGTGAGGCACAGCGGCGGTATGCTCACACATTTTTCAGCGACGGTATGCTCACTGCTCAGACAACCGCCGCGCGCCAGTTCGGCTCCAGCGGCCGGCGTATTGCCATCGTTCGGATTCCCCAGTATGT